>JAZGVR010000077.1:0-15141 GCA_037356255.1 Thalassiosira tumida | reverse complement strand
AGTAAACGCGGGAGTGGACACGTACGATTGTATCCATTGGGGATATTCCCAACACGCTAGGTACTAAGTACACTATTTTTTTAAGCTAAGTTCTCACGGACCACTTAGCAGGATAACTGTTAACAAGGTTTCAGCATTGAAAAAGCTATCTAATACTAAAAAACATCTGAGTATCTTCCTAATCTCCAGGAAATAATGTAGAAATCAAGTTATCTGTTACTTAACCCCAAAGGGGATATGTAGGTACCGTCCCAAAAATAGCTTTCTAACTACCTAAGTACTTATGTACTTTAGCTCGTAGATACGATGATGGGGACAAAAATACACGCGCTTGTTCAACTCTGTTTTGCTGAAACAAGTCATTAGCAGATGCTTACGTATTTTGCAGTCATCGGCCACCTCTCTAGATAAAAGTATAAAAGTGCTAGTAATTGTGTCCTTCATTTATTTGGTCGTTCGTGGCACTTGCTAGGTTTTTTGCCGAGCCACTACCTTCGAAAAGCCGTGGTTAGTTCGGCAGAAGCCGATTAATGTTTTATTAACGGCTTTTGCCGACCATTTGCTGAGTATTGGCGTTAAGCTTCGTATATTGACGTATATACGCGACAAGTTAGAGGAATCTCTAGATAACCATCCTTTGCACTCAAAGCTTATTATGTTGTATACGACTGTGATTCTAAATCTGCTATTGTAGCAAACAAGGTACTATAGGTACATACCAGTCGGATGATGTTTGTGTGATAGTGTTTTGTAAATCAACAAAATAAAAAGTAAACACATCTATTACAAACCGCACATTCACTATGATACGTCTCTTTCCCCCATCACTATACCATAGGACAACATAGGATAACTTTTTCTTTGACACCCTACATTTTGTGTGCAAATTTTTGCAGCAAATATCTAATTTTCGAATAATTGCGAATACGATAGCGCACACTACTCCTTGCAAGGAGTGCACCGAACTAATCTAGATAGTGCGAAATAGAAGTCTTCATTGCTTAACTTTGCAGACAAAATATCTCTCTAACCGATGAGAAAGTCCTAGTATTTATGCACTTGTCTTAAGTGCTGATTGATCTAGTACGTAGATAGTTCCTACTTATAAAGCATTAAAAAAGGGCGGATCAAAACTAAACCTTACGACTGAACAATTATTTAGTTATATTATTTGCCAGGAGCATAAAATCATGAAAAAAACAAATATTAATATCCAAAGCATAGCAAGCGTACAATAAATACCACCATCCAACAAGACAAACACAACCCTCAAATCCTCAAGATCTCCCCTCCCACTTCCCCTATCAACACCCAATAACACACTTTGTAATGTTTTTTGTGGAATTGGCATTGGAAACTTTTCTTAAAATTTCTCTGTACTATCACATCAATAATACTTACTCTTGAATACAAAGAGTAAAAATAACTATTGACCCCAAACTGCATGATATCCAACCCAAGCTATTTGTGTGTACCCCTCTCACCTCAGCAGCACATATCTACTCTACAAGCTACCCCCCCCCCGTCACTCAATAACACAATCACAACCATAATCCCCACTGTCACTATCTTCCTTCTCTCTCTTTTTATCCACCCACTGGTAAAAGCACCAAGTGAATATATTTCCTATTAAAAATAATTCAGCATTGAAGAAGCTATCTAATATAAAAAAATACCTGAGTATGTTGCTTCCTAATCTCCAGGAAACAATATAGAAATCAAGTTATTCGGTACTTTACCCCTAAGCAAATATGTACAAGCTGGGTCCACCATAACTGGGAATTACTGCAATTTCCCCCTACGCACTCAATTATGGTCCGTTGTGGCTGAAATTTGGACAGTGTTTTATATGCTTTTAATAAAGAGAAATTTAAAGGACTATTTACGAAAGTAATTTTGGAAGAATTTCTGGCATTTTAAGGGTTAGTGATTTTTTTAACGATCGAGCCTCCGCAATGAAGCTAGGTTTTTTTACTAGCTTTAAGAAAAACTTCTTTAAAATTCACTCACAAGCTTATTTCTTCGGTGCATAGTTGCGTTATAGACATATAAGAACACTGTTCAAAGTTGAGGTCAAACAGAGAAAAAATGGGCCCAGGGTGGGGAATCTAAAAAATGCGAGGGTGAAGCTAGATGACTTCAAAATGAAGGAAAAGTCCGAATTTTGGAAAAAAATTTCAAATTGTCCTAGAGTTGTCTTTAAATTTTTAATTTTTACATATATCCACATGTATTTTATTTATTTTACTTTATTGTATACGTGTGTTTGTGCACTTACTTCCTGGCACTGGTATTTGTTAATGTTTGGACGACATAACATTTTGTCCAGGTGTTATTCAAAGATTTCTGTCCCGTATTTCTTTCGTAGCATCCTGTTTAATCATTGTGCCACCAATTCCATTCATGAAGTGCTGCCCTGGCGTTGTTGCGTGGTGGGCGGGGTTGTTGTTGAACATGGCTACCATAGATGAGGAGGCTGTTGGCTCTAACTACTACCAGGGCCATTCAAACTCTGACATAGTAGACCATTTCAGAGTATTCTTTTTTCCATTTTGCAGCTAGGATTGCGGCGAGGTGATTTTTGGCGCGTTTTGTTTCCTTACCTGCTATTCTGTCAACTGAATACACCATTGGTGTGAAGTCTTTCCGTTGTTTATGGAGATGGGCAAGATATGTTGTTTTATTTCCCTTCTATTGAAGTTCCAGGACCTTGATGAGGTCTGTATTTTGGTCGCTTTGGGCATCTGTGCCTGTGATCCTTATATCAAAAATTGTGTCTCGTCTGGGTTGACAGAATCCCAAACAGCTCGCATCTCCTCGGATGTTTGTAATGCCTACTTCAGCTTCTTAATCTTCTTCTTCTTCTTCTTCTTCTTCTTCTCCTTCTCCTTCTCCTTCTCCTTCTCCTTCTACTTCTACTTCTTTTCTTCCTTCTTCTCTTCCGTCTGTGGTTTCAAGTTGGGTGGAGTTGGCGCATGAAAATATAAGGGGTTCGCCCTCAACTCGTTCAAATGCGAAACCGATTCCACACAGGTTTTTCCATTCATCTGCCACAACGTCATGGCGGGTGTGGACCAGGCTGCCTTTTTTGCATGATAAGACGTGGTCTACAGTCATTTCCTGCATTTCACATCGATCGCAATGTGTTGGCATGTTTTGTGTCATATGGTTGTACCTTAACCTTAGGCATACCCAAAATTCTTGTGCGGAGAGGGTTGTTCTATTTATGCCGTTGAGGTAAACCGACAGCCATGCGCCTGCCAAATAGGCACGCATGTCTCGTCGTTTCTTGCCGTTGTCGTTCTCGCCGCGGTAGGTGAAGGTAGCACGTTCACGTGCAAGGCGTGCAATTCTGGCTACCTTGCCGGAGGAGGAAGCAGCTCTACAATGTGCATTCGGGTTGAATGGGATGCCGTCAATGAGGGAGTCAACAAGATGTCTCGTTGTCGCCCTGAAGGTTTCCAGGTTGTAGCTTGAAGTTTTGGTTGGGTTACGGATTGCGATTCCACTTGTTTTCACACTGTGAGGGAGGAGGTTACGGTAGTTGCCATGAATTTCGTCGGATGGGATTCCTATTAGGGCCGGGAGGAACTTTGTTTGGATCATTCTTTCTAGTGGTTCGAAATCTGTTCCGACATTGATGAGGACACGGTGGACGTGCTGCCATTCGTTTTGGAGGCAGAAGGTGAAGCCAGAGTAGACTAATTGTGGCCATCTTGTTGTCAGTTTGTATATGAGTTCAACTGCTGCGGTCCACATGGTTATCTTGTCGTTGAGCTATTCTTCCTTTGTGGCGGTACTACCTATAAATCCTCCGAGGCAGGCGTGTTCACGCGTCATTTGGATTAGTAGATTATATTTTGCAAAAGCGGCGATGGCTTCCGGTTCATCTTCTTCCTTGCAGATGTACCATGATTTGGAAGGGTTTGGGTATTACCTGTATTGGGGTCTGTTTTTGATGAGGTAGTTGAGGCAGACGTCATTGTGTTTGGCTTTTCCTGCCGAGGCGGAGTCGTCGACAAACCACAGTTGGATAGTTTGTGGGATGGCGACTCTTATTCCTTCGACAAGTGGGAGCATTACGACTCCATAGATGACGGCTCCGAAGCAATCTCCTTAGAGGGTTCCGTCTTTGGAGTAAATTATGAACTTGGCTTTTCCCGGCTTGTCCCATAGGAAACATGAGCACCAATGGCGATAGCAGTTGAAGATGAAGCAAGCGGCCTTGTTTCATCGGTGGCGTACCTTCCACAGTAGGAGCACTCAGCAGGCTGCGCCAAAGGTAATGTATTGATCATGTTTCGTGACGCATCCAAATCCAGGTTCAAATGAAATTTTTGTCCAGGGAAAAATTTACAATTTTTAACTTTTTCCCTGTAAGACGAAAATTTTAGTCGAACCCGGATTTGGACGCGTTGCAACAAACGATCAATATAACTCTAGAAGACTTTGAATTTTTCTTCACAAACGGCCATTTCTCAGTATGAAAATGGTAATTCCCAGTTATGATGGACCACGCTTGTACCGTCCCGGAAATAGCTTTCTAACTACTTAGTCCGGTCCACAAGAAAAGTGTAGTGACTATGGACAAACGGTGGTCCACAAAAAAGGTGTAGTTATTTATACTGAATTCCTACTTTTTATTGCTGAAGTTCAATGAAACGGGGGGATGTGGTTGTTGGCGGACGATACATAAGGCTATTAGCAACCGTCGGCGTCAAACTACGGCGCTTAATTTAGAGGGATTCTTCAATGCCCTTTTTGGGTTATGAGCCACTTTTTACGTGTCACTACTTTTACGTACGTGTCAAAGTTCCACATGTTCACAACCAACCAGAAACCACAACATCGTTGTTCCGATTGGTTCCAATGCCCTACAACTACCACATTGCCGATTTTAACCCACGATGACAATCATCATTCAAATCATCATTCCTCATCCTGGTGGACAAAAAGCGGACGCCCCCCCACGAGGAATTACTACACTTTCCTTCATTGCCGCATGGGGGGGGGGCGTTCTGTATGCGTCGATGCACAAAAACCCCAACGGGGGTGCGGACTACAACTCATAATTCTGCACAGAAGCAGGATTACGAGTATTATGAGATGACGCTTCCCCGCGCCGTCAACTTCTGCTTCGTCTGATGAAGCCGGACATCGTCCCATTCTCCGCCAAACGTTGGTACGTGCCCGTGACTGTGCGCCCTTCATACCTTGCTCACAGGGAACGACGATAACAACAATGACAATCGCCGCACGCAGCGGGGCAAGCGGTCGTGCACCCTTCCCTTCTTGGCGAAACTTATTCAATAACTTACGATAGATCTAGATCGAGGCTTCGACGAATTACAACATCCGACTTGAAGCTCACCTCACCCTGTTCCACTCCATCTTCTTCCATTAATTTGATTTCCACCAGCGAATTACCAGGAGATACTGGAATAGATCCATCGGAATCATGGTGGATCAATCTAAATATCCTCCTTTTTCAACAAATACCTCTCCCAACATTGAGGGTGGTAGAGCATCATCCTCCACCTGGACAGGGGCTCCTTTTTCTGCATTATTAGAAGTAATTAGATTTAGAAAGAGAGAAGAAGACAAGGATAGGGCTGACAAAAAGCAACCAATTAATGAGGGAGGGGGTTCTTCAAATATCGATACAGATCCGGAAGTACCCCCTCAGAATGAAGGGGATCTTGTCGATGTCAGCTCAAATATTTGTACTTGTACCAGCAATGTACCGGCGCTTGGGGAGGGGGCTGTTGTGGATCGTGTCGATGGTGAAGCAGCTCCCGCTGGCCAAAATGATGTTCTACTCGTAGATGGACCCGGGGCATATCCTGGGGATGTCCCAATTAATTCCACTAGGAATCTTATCGTTGTTGTCCCGGCCAAACGTTCAACGCACAAGAGGAACATGAAGTGCCACAAGAGGAGCAATCACTTACATGTGTCCTTGCAAGAGCTGCTAATCCCGATCTATCCCTCAACGCACAGCAAGTACGACATGCGGTTGCAGCTACCCATCTTCCTACCGGACCTCGAGACCAGAGACCCTGCGTGCATGCAAGGAGAAGCTCTCTTGTGCCTACTGATAGATCAAGAGATTGAAGCGCGATCTTGGGTCTCTTTAAATTAATTATGATCGCCGTGGAAACAGATTAATCAAATTGGAGGGGGATAAGAAGGACATTGCTGTGCAAACTTGACATTTCAAATTTCGAGCTGATACTGCTGAGGATGCTGGTGCTGCTAATGCTGCGGAACCTCTTGATGCTACTGATTCTGTTGAAGCTCAGACGCTGCTGATGTTGATTGCGAAAGCTGATGATACTGATGAAGTTGATTGCTGAGGCTGCTGATGCTGAAGCTGCTGCTGAAGCTGATGATAGACATTTCAAATTAGAGCTCATACTGCTGAGGATGCTGAAGCTGCTGAAGCTTCTGATGCTGTTGAAGCCACGGAATCTCTCAACTATTTTGATACCATTGGAGTTCTGATGCCGCTGATGCTGATTGTTGAATCTGTTGATGCTGCTGAAGCTGATTGCTGAAGCAGCTGATGCTGATACTGCTGTTGAAGCTGCTGATATATGTTGATATTGCTGATGAAGATGTTGATGCTGTTGCTGAAGCTTACCTCTTCTTGACTCAACCTTTTTCATTTGTCTTGGTCTTAGACTGTGCAAGACGCTGCCTACTACTAGGACGCTCATGGCAGGTATGCATCCATCCCACCTAAGGCCCAAGAGGTTGAGTCTGCCCCGCCTACTGATCCATAGTGTCTTGAAGGCAAACTCCGATGGTAATCTCCAACGCTACAGTGACCAAAGTGACGGTAAAAATGAGGAAAACGGAGGGAACGACAAAGATGAAGAGGAGGACAAAGAAGAAGAAGAAATCCGACGTACGTACTCAGACGAGTACTATTGTTACTCCGACGGCCACCTTCAACGCCACAGTGACCACAGTGACCGCAAAAGTGAGAAAAATGGAGGAAATAACGAAGATGAAGAGGGGGACGAAGAAGAAGAAGAAATCAGACGCACGTACTCAGCCGAGCACCATTGTGACTCCGACGGCCACCTTCGACGCCACAGTGACCGCAGTGACCGTAGTGACCGCAAAAGTGAGAAAAATGGAGGAAACAATGAAGAGGAAGAGAGGGACAAAGAAGAAGAAGAAATCAGACGCACGTACTCAGACGAGTACTATTATGACTCCAACGACCACCTTCAAAGCCACAGTGACTGTAGTGACCGCAGTGACCGCAAAAGTGACAAAAAAGGAGTAAACAACGAAGATGAAGAGAGGGACAAAGAAGAAGAAGAAATCAGACGCATGTACTCAGACGAGTACTATTGTGACTCCGACGGTCACCTCCAACGCCACAGTGATCGAAGTGACGGCAAAGGTGAGGAAAATGAAGGAAACGACAAAGACGAAGAGGAGGACAAAGAAGAAGAAGATGATAATGTTGATGGGGATGAAATGAAGGCGCAGCGCACAGTGCTGAGTGTTCATCTCCTGGACGTCCTGGACAGGGTGGTGGAGGCAGTTGAGGCCGCGGCCGTGCCCCTCAAGGCGGTGGCGCACAGTGCCGCGCGTCTATCTCCTTGACGGGGCAACGGCGATGGCGGAGGCCGTGCCCGTGTCCCTGGCGGCGGCGCGGCGCGCGATGCCGCCGTCCTCCTGGACGGGGTGGTGGAGGCAGCGGATGCAGCGGCCGTGCCTGTCAAGGCGGCGTTACACAGTGCCGCGCGCCCATCATCTGGAAAGGGCGTCGGTGGTGACGGAGGCCGTGGCCGTGCTTCTCGCGGCGGCGCGGCGCGCGATGCCGCTGTCCTCCTGGACAGGCCGGCGGAGGCAGCGGAGGCTGCGGCCATGCCGCTCAAGGCGACGCGGCTCACAGTGCCGCGCGTACATCTCCTGGACGGGGCGGCGGCGGTGGCAGACATCGTGGCCGTGCCCCTCAAGGCGGCGCGGCGTGCGGTGCCGCCGTTCAGCTCCTGGACGGAGCGGTCGAGGCGGTGAAGGCCGCGTGCCCCTCGAGGCGGCGCGGCACGCGGTGCCGCGCCTCTATCTCCTGGACAGGGCGGCGGCGGTGGCGGACGCCGTGGCCATACCCCACGAGGTGACGCATCGTGCGGTGCCCCCGTCCACCTCCTGGATGCCGGGGCATAGAATAATAGAATAAAAGGATAATAAATGAATTAGAATAACAAAAATAAGATAATATAATCACAGAATAACTGAACATCTAATCAACATATGAATGTTAGTCTATTAGAACAAAAGAAATGAATAATATCAAATATATTAATATATTAATATAAGCATAATAACAGAATAGTATGATGATTGTGGAATCATATAATTGAAGCGGTGCCTCCTCCTCCTCGATGACGGTAGCGGTGACGCCACAGCATTCCTCCTCTATATCCTACTCAAAGATGGGGGTGTTGGATTGGCGCTGATCCTCTTAAAGGCAAAGGTGATAACGGTGCGTTGCCTTCTCCTCCTCCCTGGGCACTCCTCCTGGAAGACAGCAGTGGCGCTGCGGCGCTCCTCCTTCCCGAGGCTGCAGGTGACAGTGTAGTTGTATGGATTTAACTGCTTTTTCTGGCTCTTGTGACCTATCTCATACTTTGAAGTGTGAAGAAATTCATTACAGGGGCCTCACACCGGCCAAACGTGGTTGATTTTGGAAAACGCTGGTAAATGTCACAAGTAAAGTTAAATCCAATAAAATGCTGAAATTAAAAATAAAACCTAATTGTGTTACATAGTGTGATCATTATATGGCTTAAACTGCTTCCTTTGGCTCTTGTGACCTACCCCATGCTCTGTAGTGTGAAGACATTCATTAAAGGGGCTACACACCGGCCAAACGTGGTTGATTTTGGAAAACGCTAGTACATTTAACTAGTAAAAGCTAGTAAAATACTTAAAACAAAAATAGGACCCCTTTTTGTTATACAATATGATCAGTATATGGCTTTAACTGCTTCTTTTGGCTCTTGTGGCCTATCCCATGCTTTGTAATGTGAACAAAAATCATTACAGGGGCCGCACGGCGGCCAAATAGTGTCAATTTTGGAAAACGCTAGTAAAAAACGCTAGCTTCGTAGTTGGGCCAAAAATGGGCACTTTGAGACAAGAAAACGAGACCCATAGGGCCTATTTTCAAAGAAACCAAACTTGGCGTGGATATAATATGAGTTAGACGAACCTATATTCCAGGTTTGGTGGTAATCCGAGCACTTTTAAAATTTCACATAATATTGAAGAATCCCTCTACTTAATTGAGTCGAGTTAAAATCATATGTTTGACGCCGATAGAATCAATTTTTCAACGCGCAGCCGTCGGCGTCTAATTAAAATTTGATCGCAAATTTTTCGCGCCGGCGTCAAATCTCGTCGAGGGTACTCTTAGGTTCGACGAATGACAGAAAGTCCTCAAGGTCCGGGGGGGCGTGGGTCTTTGTATACTCGTGGGTACAGGAGTATCAAACCAGGATTTTCAGCAAATATCGGCTAGGTATGTAAAAGTACGTAATACTTAAATCTAGATAAGGTGAGATGTGACAGTCGCGCCAAACATCAATTTACTGCAAGTTCCCACGCATAACACCTCCCACCAAAAAGTATAGCGATCATGGTAGCAAGTTTGAAACTTGCTACCATGATCGCTATTCTTTACAATTCATCACATCAATTCAACCGACCAATTGGAGCACAAGAGACCTTCATTAATGCAGATAAGATATGACCTCTTTCTGAACAGGCAATCCCTCATGCACTCGTCGACCTTCATTAACTTGTACAAAACGTTTGACGTGTCCGAAACGGCGAGGACTTGGCCTCGGCTGCATGTTCTGTCATTGGTATGTCGCGTGCCATACCTGGCCTCGCAAGATTCTCATATCATGCCCACCCTTCCCTCCATCGCAGGCCGTTCCTCACCCTCACTGCCATCCTCCACCCTCCTCGTCCTCCTCGTCCTCCCGTCATTTGTCACTCTCTTCGACGGCGGCTTCTCCTGCACCAATTACCCGGGCGACGCACGGCACTCCCCAAGGCCGGCGCCGGATCCCAATTGCGCGGACGTGGCTGTCCGCCTGACCTCCGGTGATCCCGGCGCGACCAAGCAGTCAATCCGGCTTGCGATTACGCTCTTCACTAAGTTGTATCCCTAGGCGATTGTGCCCGTCGCGCAATCGTACGCGAATTTGGGGCACGCCCCCTCGCCACCAACAGCCGAGCGGCACCTCCAGCTGCTCAAACAGTCTCCTGCCCCTCATCGCGCTTGCGACCTGTGTCCGTGCCATCGACGTAGTACGAGAGCTCGTCGATGGGCAGCTCAACGCTCGTCAGCACCAAGAGGACGAGGGACCCGCTGTCGAAGTTGGGATTACCGTGAGACAGCGTGGCGTTGGAGTCGTAGAGGAAGGAGCCGTCGTTGGCAAGGTCCTAGCTCCTGATGGAGTACCTTTCCTTGTCGGTTGAGTCGTTGGTTGGCCGCCAGGCTTCCCAGCCGACGGTAGATCACCCGGGATTGTCTGGGAAGCTCTCCTGCTTGAACCCGTTGTAATACACAGCGCCAGGCGGGGCAAGCTACGTAGTGGACCCGGGCGCGGCGGTGGCGGTCTAGTTGCTAGCGGCGGGGGAGAGCGTGGGAAAGAGAGCCGATGCGACGTACGTCGGCTTATACGTCGGCGTGTACGTAGGCTTGTACGTCGGCTTGTACGTCGGCTCATACGTAGGCTCGTATGTCGGCTCGTTTGAGCTGTTGCTGGAGGAGGAGGTCAGGAAGTACGTTGGCGCGCCGGTCGGGACAGCGGGTGCGTCCGGCGAGGGGGCAGACGTTGGCGCCATCGTGAATCCCTCGGGCAGGAAGCACACGTCCTTAGCAAATACGACTTTGGTTAGCGCCTGGTGAGCCAGCTCGTCCACAAGTACGATATGTGGTGCGATGTCGACTGCCAGGCACTTGACACCTTCCGCGTCGACAAGCGAAGCCGCTCCGACGCTTTTCTCCTTGCCATCTCGTGCGTCTAGGTTGGCTGAGGGACCGGGCCGACGGTGTTGTTTGTGAAGATGACAAGGTAGGCAAATAGATGAGAAGGCAGGCAGGAACCCTCTCTGGCAAGCACGTGGGCAACTAAGCAAGCAGGTAGGTGAGAGACCAGGCATGCGGGCGACCAGGCAGAGATGCCGGCAGACATGCAGGCACCCTGCCTGGCGGGCAGGAAATAGACGCAATTATGGAGGGTGCTGCGCTGGAACATGCAGGAGGAGGCAGGAGGGCAGGAAGGCATGAAGAGGACCCATGAAGTGTGGTACAAACACGTATGTAGAAACCCATGTAATAGATAGCCGGCGCCGAAAAAATTGCGAACTTACATATGTAATGGCTCTATTAGTAAAGCTAGGCCGAATAATTTGTAAATGCCTCTTACATACGTACCTAGTTTTCGGTAGGATCATCCTAAGCTACGTAGGAACTAATATATACAGTAAGGCATCATGGCCGAAGACTTCAAAGCATGATGGATATACAAGCTGTTATATCTAAACAGACATTATGGTTCATAATGTACACCTAAAAGTTTGATAGTGCATACTTTCCAAGGATGCCAGTGATTTCAGAGCCATCCACAACGAAACGAACCTCTTTGAGATCAAAATCATCATTATCAAACTCCACATCATTGTAATCTCGTCGTTAGGGATAGTGTGTATTGTTGTTGTTCGGTTTTGGATACGTTTCTGTGGATAGCGCTGCGGATCTCAGGTTGAACTAGGTTGAACTCGTCAGCCATATCTATGTAGCTCTCTAGTAACCAGTGGCGGTGCATGTGTCCAAAAATATATCCAAAATTCGAGAAGAACAACGGGGACTCCCGAAAATGGATAACCGTTAGAGGAATCGTACCAGACTACGTAGGAACTCGTAGAGAGACGGATGCAGAAAGAAATTGAGCTATAACATACGTAATCGGTTTTCGGCACTTCCCACTTCATGGGTCCTGCATGAAGGCAGGAAGGGACGCCGGAGCATGCAGGATGACCTGATCATCTTTGAAGGTAATTGTTCTAAGATGTGAATGGGGTTTTTGTACTAAAAATGATTAGCGTACTTCTATTATTCTAATTAGAAGTATGTGTTTTGAAAATAAAAAGAGCTAAGCAAATATTTTGCAATTTCTCGAAAATACATGTGACGTTCGTATATGTGTATTTTATGAAAGGCGGGAAGCCTCTCTGGCAAATCCAAGATTTTGCTGAAAATCCTGGTTTGATGTCTCCATACGTCTGTCTTTCTAGGGACCCACGTCCCCCTTGCTAGTAGCCATCCTTTCTGTCCTGAGGACAGAAGAATAGGAAGTGATTGTGTTGGCCTGCCCCAACAAAATAGTGCTTACTTTACATACATACGAGACTAGATTATCTAATATTTGCGCGCGTTTTGACTTCAGACACTTAAATAGTCACGTCGTTTTTTTAACTAGTTCTTTTTACTTGCTAATACCAAATAATACTAAATACTATCAAGTAATCTATGGACAATGTTACCTCAAATGAATGGACATCACGCAAAAACGGCTTTGAGTTAGACGTTCAAATTGATACCAGTGAAAGCTCGAACAGGTTATAGTTCAAAAATATAATTTACTAACCATTTGATACTTTACAATTGCAATGGGAATTGACATTGCGCGAGGTGTTCATTTGGTGTTCTTACTAGTTAAATTGGTGATTTTAACTAGTAAAAACACCGAATGAACACCTCGCGTAATGCCAATTCCCATTGCAATTGTAAAGTATCAAATGGTTAGAGAAGTATATTTTTGAACTACAATATTTTTGAGCTTCCACTGGTATTAATTTGAACGTCTAACCTAAAGCCGTGTTTGCGTGAGGTCGATTCATTCAAGACAGTACTGTACAGTACACAGTAATAGCCACGATAGATCCATCTTTCTGTAACTTTGTCAATATCCATCTTTCGACCTTTTCCTGTTGACATATATTGTCACGTACACATTAATAATTTACGCAATTATAACGTATGCAAAATATTACGAGGCATAAGAGCCCCCATACCGTATAGTATCCCAACGGTACCTTAACGTGGGAATTAAAATCAACGAAGTTATCACCCTTTTGTACACTTGCGGACGTAGAAATATTACAAAATACCAAATATCTGGGGACAGAAAATACCCGAGGATAGAAAGGATGGCTACTAGCTTGATGAGGGGACAGGCTGGTACCTACCGTACGAGTAGTAAGACTGCACGACGGTCTAGTCGAGGGGTTGGAAAACACCCTATTTTCTAACCCCTCCGTTTGAGGGGCGTCAAACTTGGTTGTTGCTACTATATCGAATTCCTAGGTAGAATATTCTCCAAACTTTCCGGGGCGCCCCCTAATATTTTGATAGGCGCCCGCTAGATATATTTATTAGCCTGAACTTCGCCCCAGCAAGGGAAGCCCCCCAGACGGAGTCCTAGTACGACACTGGTAGGACACCAGACGCATAACGGACCGCACAAGATTGTTCGACTGATGGCGTGTGTGGTGGCGGGAACGTGTATCTTGCGCCGCTGTTTACTGCCGATGGTTGCACGTACATAGGACATAAGTAGGGGCGTCAAATAACGTGACTCGAATCCTTTTGACTCGACTTGAATTTGACGCCAATGATTAACGCCGATGATTGCTAATAGCCTAAGGCTAGGTATTGGCAACCATTGGCGTCAAACTGCGGCGCTTAATTGAGTCGAGTCAAAATCGCATGTTTGACGCCGATAGAATCAATTTTTCGACGCGCAGCCATCGGCGTCAAATTAAAATTTGATCGCCAATGTTTTGGGGTTGGAAAACACCCTGTTTTCCAACTCCTCTGTTTGAGGGGCGTCAAACTTAGTTGTCGCTACGGTACAGAATTACTACGTATAATATTCTTGAAACTTTTCGGGGCGCCTCCTAATACTTTGACAGGCGCTCGCCAGCAATATTTATTAGCCTTAACTTCGCCGTAGCGAGGGAAGCATTCCAGCCGGAGTCCCGGTATGACACTGGTACGATACCTGACGCATAACGGACCGCGCAAGATTGTCCGACTGATGGGGTGTGTGGTGGCGGGAATGTGTGTTTTGATCCGCTGTTTGACAATGATGGTTGCACGTAGGTACAATACGACACAACCAGGGGCTTCAAATAACGTTACTCGACTCCTTTTGACTCAACTTGAATTTTACGCCAATATTTGACGCCGATGGCTGCCAATAGCCTAACAGCATGATACCAGGTACGTACCATAGATACATTATCCACTGGATAGACAACGCTAACAACTCTCATACTAGGTAAATGTAAAATTGCCTCTGAGATGAGTGAATCTGAGTGATCAACTAGATCCTCCGTAGGGCTGGGAGGTACAAAATCCAGCAAAATCTGCAACTCTGACCAAAAACAAGAATACAAAGGGTGTGTCTGAAATCATATGAGTACATAGGTAATTGGGTTTACGCCATAATAGTTTTTGTAGGGTATTCGTTTCCCATCAATCATCGGCCCAGCAGCTGGCGCGACTAGTCACCTCTGACGCACATCTCACAAGAGAAACTGATTGCTTTCGCTGCCCCCCCCCATTTTACATCTTCGCCCTAAATCACATCGCTACCTCAATGCACGTCAAGTAAGTATGGTATCGCCCCCACTTAATGCGCATCTTACCCCCTTGTCGGTAGCTATCATCCCAACTTCTAACGTATGGGAATTTTTATACATAGGGCTAGTGTTGTATGTTTTAATGGATCTGGAACAAAAATTCCCATATGTTACCTTTTTATTATATTGCGCTATGAGCGGTGGCTAACGACAATGTGGGTGGATGTTGTCGTATTTTTATGTTAGTCAGTCACAAACTCGTAAGATTTGAGGTGCTGGACGGAGGGCGGTTTGTCTTCGTATGCGCAAATTAAGTCTCCAGATTTTGAGGAGTGAATCTGTGAACAATCCTTAAAGGTCTTCCATCTCTCAGATTCACTCCTGTCAGAGGGGATTTTATTTTTACCTAGTGTTAGAGTTGTTAGCGTTGTCTATCCAGTGGGTAATGTATCTATG
>JAZGVR010000076.1:0-14946 GCA_037356255.1 Thalassiosira tumida | reverse complement strand
TGAACATCCTAAATACCGCATGTTTTCTGATGAAATATGTTTGAGCGTACATTTTCACATAGATATGTAATCCGATTAACTTGAAATTTAAATTGATATGACATCTTATCTTACATCTTATCTTGCTTTTGGTCGTAATTCTTACGTGTCGGTGCCTGTTTACATCAAGATTAGGACGATGTTTGTCAGTGTGATATTGAGCCAGTTAACGCGTGGTTAATGCACAGGTCACAAGTAGGGTTCCCAATAGTTATCTATCTACATTCTTGTGTAATTTTGGATTTAGAAAGGCACAAAATCACAACACTTGAAAGAAAGAAAAAAAATTATAGAGTGTGGGTGATGTAGATATCATAATATACACCACTATATGGCGTCTCTCCCGGTAATAATTGCCAGGTTCCATTGCGAAAGCAATATTTGAGAGGATCAGATATGAATGGTGTACATCCCTCATTGTACACACAAAACTTGCACATATCAGTAGGCTCAGATATTTTTTGCTACATTCACACACAGGCCAATACAGTTATGTAAAATGTTATATTTTCCCCTTGTTATTAAATTAAACTATAGTTGTACTCTTCATTTAGGGTGGGTGGGCGGTGACTAGAAGATGGGAGCCAGAGCATATTGATATAGACTAAGGATGGGCGTGGTATTTGGTGGGATAAGTGGCAAATTGTACTTAATCATGGAAGTCAATAACCCCCAAACTGTTAAGCTGTATACTGAACCAATATACGAATTATTCATCTCCGAATGTAAAATATACAATGCCATGCCACCATTCATCGACGTTTACATCTAAGTTTTCTATTAGCCAGATAAATATATCATACCTGACCAGAAGGAGATGCTGTTCATTTGTTAGCTTATCATATAAATGATGAGTGGATACCTGGCAAAATATTGTGTTCAATCCCTGCATCAGATCATATGCGCGAACAACATCACAGAACTGACTCCAAAAGGGGACTTACGTAAAAACTGCGTATGTATTACATAGAACCAACACATAAATTACTTATGTATTTCCATATCAAACGGCGAGCTACTTACATCCCATATTATTTTGAGTTACATACACTCGATGTATGTATTTACATAACAATGGATAGCTACATACATATGATACTGATATGGGTTTCCATACCAAACGGCAAGCTACTTACATACAATATTATTTTGGGTTACATACACTGGATATATGTATTTACATAACAAATTGATAGCTACATTCATGTGATATTGATATGGGTCACATGCATAGATGGTATGGAGCATAAATATTCCCATTTTGCAAATCCATAAGGGAGGCCTATGTAATACGCACATAATACGTATGTATTTACACACCAAACAGCAATGTACATACATACGATGATGACATGGATTCTTGTATGATTTACTAGTAACTCTAGCTGACATCTCTTTCCTATTAGAACCCTTCATTGTTCACATGTAGATGGCTGCAAAGTTCATGTCCTCTGCATCTTTACCAACTGATTCACCTGGTGTAGTATCTGCTTCATCCGCATTGTTCCACTCGTGTAGCTTGCGCTTGCTCCTGATTGAGGTATTGTCTGGATGTATCTCCCAATAAGTCTGTCAATCCTCTTTCTAGTGACTCAGATAAGTAGCATTTAAGCATCCCCCAATAATTCTGTTAAGAGTTTTGCCGTCTTCATTCTACCCATCAATACCAACTCCCGTCTTCCCCTTCTTTGTGAACCTTGTATTACCCTTCTTTCCTCGCTTCCTGCTATGTGCAACCTGTATGTCCTCTTGTTCTGTCCCTCCTAATTCAGGATACTCAGTCTTAATTCCCCAACAGTCATTATTATCAATCATCTTAACAAACACTCATGCAATGTTGTTGGCTAGATCCACGATAAAGACAATATCACGGTGTGCGTTTACTAGGTCCACTCTCTGAAGGTCTGTCCAACTCACTGTAATAGCAAACTTGTAAAATAAACCCACGAAGGGGGTGCTCCCCTTCCACTTGTCCAATGGTAACTGCGGCAAGATACCCTTCATTGAGTCCACACTTTCGATCTCATTGTTAATATTCGGATTGAACATAGTATTCCCTTCATTTAATTCAGCTGCGTTTTTGTGGTAATAAATATAAGGTTGAGACATCACGCAAGAGAAACAACATCATGTCACTGGCAAAATAAGTAAGACCTCACCAATGACATTCCTTTGCAGCTTTCTACTAGCCTCTCCAGGTTGCATGTTGTGATGGCTTCGCACTTTCGGAACTACAACAATATGCCAAAATAAAACATCATCTCAATGACTTGGAATAAGGTCTGAGATTGCAGCCATGACCAGCCCACAGTAAGTGTTTGTGTGTATCGAATGGAGATGTAATACTTGTGGAAGAATTTTTCGATTTGGCCATGACTTATTCTTTAGGAATGTAACCAATACCACCATTGCATGGGCAGTTTTGTCTGCAATCTTTGGCTTTGCTTTTGCGACGCTCGCTGTGTCGCCACTGCCAATTAGTTCAGATACAGCGATCATACATGATCTTACCGTGTCTGCTTCCTACTTCAGCTTGTTACACTCATTTCAAGCCTCGTCTTTGCCATGTCCCTATCCTTCCTGATCTTGTTGCACTCATTTTTTAGCTTTTTGTTGCCATACTGTAATAGCTCTGTTTCTTCGTTAAGAGCAGTGTTGGTAGCTTGAAGCTAATTGTTTGTTGCCTTTAGCTCAACGATCATATTCTGCAGCGCAGTATTTGACTGACTACCTTTAGCTTTAGTCATCATGGTGTTTGCAACTGCAAGGTTGTGAAGCGAGTTGTTGTGTTTGTTGTAGGCAGTACTGTGCCCACTCCTAGGGCACAGTACTTAATTATCATATAAATATTGTCAATTCTAAAATACTATATCAATTTCCTATTCATAATGATTGTCATATTGTTCTTTGCTGCATTTTAATTCCAAATACATAGATATTGATTACCTTAGCCTATTACTCTCTCTCAATATCACCACACATGATATTTTTAGCTACAAGTGGAACCACTGTACAGTGATTGAGCCTGGACTCCATCTTCTACCTAGCCATTTACGGGGAGGGCCCTCAAAAAAGAAAACGCACTTATTAGAGATATTATCTCACAAAAACAAAATATTTCTCTCTGTGTACGTTCAAGTTAAATTATCCAGTTCATCCAAATCGAGAATGACCTAGTGGATTACACTACCTTTGACCTACATAGAGGTTTAGAGGAGTTTTGAAAACAACTTAGAGGATTATACTAGCTTTCCTAACATCCACATCTACCTAGCAACCTCACCATCCACGTTCCAGTCAAATTAGGACTGATAAATTCTTCCAGTTCCACGGACGGGTGTACCAAACAGAAAAAAAACGGTTTTTTCATACTCATTACATACCTGGCTTACTTACATCGTGACTCAGTAGTGTACCTCTTGTAACTTACATACCTTAGAGAAGCCTCGTTTTAACTACCACGAACAAAGCGCCACCCCCCACTGGGCGTAACTGCGGGTCGAGATCAATCGGCGCCGAGGACAATTGCAGATTTCGACGACAAGTTGGCAAGATTTTGATTGGTGGCGCGGACAATTGAGATTTCAACGATGATTCGATGAGCAGGAAACAACGACGAAAACAACACGGGCTGTGGGACGATGTACTCAGTTGGGTCCGTCCTCGTCGGGACAATATTTTAACGATGATTCGACGCGACAGGAAACGGCGATGACAACAACGGTGGCTATGGAACGATGGACTCCGTTGGGTCAAACGGGCTCCGGGACAAATGACCCTGTCGGGTCGGTTGTCGTCGGGTCGATCCGGAAAACGTTGTCCGTCGGGGAGAATGGCAAGACGGGTATGCCGGGGGAGGAAGCGGGCTCCGCGACGGTCTTCTGAGGCGACAAATGACGGGCTCTTGGTCGATGAAACCCGTCGGGTCTATTGTTGTTAGAATGGGGGGAGGAGGGGGGGTCGCTCTGGGTCAGCGACGCCGCGGAGGGTTGTTGCAACAGAAAGGGGAGGCGGGAGGAGAGAGAGGAAGAGGAAGAGGGAGAGGCGGGGCCCAAAGATGAAGAAGAAGAGGGCAAAGTGGGACTGGAGGAGGGAAAGGGACGAGGTGGCAACTTTCGTCTCCTTTTGTCGCAGCTGGTGAAGATCTCAAGCTTTCATTGCGGGGGTGTGATGGACAGCTACGACAACCGCTACGGCCCAGAAACAATCGCACAGACGCTTGGCGCCAGGGAGTGCGCCCTCCGCGCCGACGGTTGAAGGGGAATCCTAGTGGGCGAGGTGGATCCGAGCCCTTCGCTCTACATCGCATGCTCGCCGTCAACGTTCCGCCGGAGGGGCCACTCCTACTGCCCGACGCTGGCGCTCGCTATGCCGGATGCGCTGAAGAAAGGGGGTCGGGACGGGTGCCAATCCCCGCTCAACAGCCTGCTACACGTGCTTGCCGTCGGCGTTCCGCCGAAGAGGCCACTCTGCTGTCCGACTCTGACGCTCTCCATACCGGATGCGCTGAAAGAAGAGGGTCGCGACGGGGGGCCAATCCCCGCTCAACGGCTTGGCGTGGCTGGCCTTGCATGACGTCCCGCGGGGGAAATTGACGGCGTCAAAGTTGGACGGGTTGGAGGACGAGGCGATGCACGACTCCGTCCTGATGACGCGCCCGTGCGACGACGACGCACTCCACGCCCGGGCAATCTCACACCTGAGAAGGTGTTCCTCCATTTCCTTCGTGGAGCGAGGGCACTGCGGAGGGCACTTCGTGGGGGCCTAGTGCCTGTGGGAGGAGGCGGGATCATTGGAGGGGTGCGCGGCCCATCCGGAGCTGACGATCCATGCAGGGAGGAGGCAAGCGTTCAAGGCGTTTCCTCCGACGCGGAGAAGGGCGGCGGGGACGATTCGAACATGAACGACATCACGTGCGTCTCTCACTTGGGCAAAAAATGCTTTGTCACCAGCAACCCCACGTATATGCCAAAAAAAATCAAGTGGAAAAACGATCATCGGAGAATGACGACCTATGTACAGAAATATGCGCCGCAGGTTTTTTCATAAAATTTAAATTCACCAACTTATTGTATCACCAAAATTTTGTCCCCATTTGCGGTATGGAAGGATAGCAAGCCATGACAGATCGCCATCATTGAAATTGTTCCATATATTTGGAACACAACACAATGGACCTACCAAGTTCATCAAAGGAAGTACATATATTGAATGTGCGCCGGACATCAGCTTCACTCTTGTTATAAATGTTTTGTCAAAGTTCTGATATTCAGAGGAGCACTGAACAACGACATACACATTTTTGTCCACGGCATCTTTTGGGATATCATTACCATACTCCTGCTGATGACCGGGTGTAGGAAAGCCTGGCGAATCAAATCGTACAAAACCTAGTATCATTCCAGGACATAAAGTACCATCGTGTTGGTGGGCGAAATGAAAAAGAGCCCAGTCGTACCAAGGCTTGTCACGATAGTCTGGGTGTGCTCGATAAATTGTTGAATGGTTGCTACGTGTAATGTCGTTCTTACACAACTTGGTCCACCCCGTGAATTTGAATGGCACGACCCATCGATTATCATCGTTAGCTAGTGCAGCTAACGGGAAAAACAGTCTTTCCTCGAGTGACGTTTTCAGAGCATTGCGACTCTTGTTTCTCCATTTTAGGGAAAATGTTCTTTTGCTGTTGTTGCTTCTCGTTGACCCGACTGATTCTCGTGCGCTAACTTGGACAGTATACTCGCCTTCGGGGGTGTGATAAGTGTTGCTCCTCGGGAGATTCAAGTCATAATAACCCCACTTTGATTGTCTATTTGTTTGGATGTTGCTTTCCGTAGAATCAATCGAGTCTTCATCGGATATGGCTCCTTCCTCCAAATCATCATTGCTAGCAAGATTCATCAACTCATGGATGCATCTATTCACAGAAGTCTCAATTGTGAAGTCTTCAAACCGACGGAGAGCTAGTTGTGGAGCGAAGTTGTTAGATCGTCTTTGTGTATTTTTTGATAGACCACCAACAAAGAACTTGTGCATTCTTTCTCCTTTCTCGGCATCACATCCATCACCTGGTCCATGACGATGTATCTGATTAGTAGACATTTGAAATGCACCGATCATTTTGGGCAAATCCCATCCATTGGTTCCCTCTCGCCGAGGAAAGCGATCCATAACGGCCTGTAACACATTTGCTGCCTGATCTCTACACTTAAGAACCTCACCGGCAGCATTGGCTTCTTGAATCCACTTTGAATACGAAAGAACTCCCTCCACAGCTTCGCGACAGCCAGTAACACACGGAGACTTTCCACTAGTGCCTTTTTGTTTGTTATATTTTTGGAAAATTCCCTGCATGAATAGCTCCACGTCACGAGTATACAGAGATATAATAAGAATCACCATGTTGCCCATCACCTCTCTCCCTGTCATTCGAGCATTGCCTGTGAAGTCAACTTTATCAGTGAAGCGTGGAAGGTCTCTTTCGCTCTGTCTACGAAGATAGGATGCGATTGCTCGAAAATGGCTGTTGTATTCATCTTTTTCAGCCTTCTTCGTATCCTTCTCGCCGATCATATCGTGGAATGATTCAATGATGTATTGAAAAATACCCAACGAAAAAACATGTAATCTTTCAAATGGTGTGCTGCCAAAAATACCACGCGTCCGGTCGGCAAATGGAAGGGAATAAAAGACATTGTTTACGCGTGGACGAATTCCTAGAACATGCAATTTCTTTGAATCTCGTTGGCAGGCAACAACATCGCGCATTGTAAGTGGCTGAAAGTCATCGTCATCGAACGAGCTGAGCTTGTCCTCGCTGCGTTTGTCGGTTCGGCATCGACTCTGAATATGACCACACAAATCATTATGCCCAGCAGTGTCTCCAACAACAAATTGTATGAAATTTTTTAACAAGACAGTCCTCCCCTCAATGTTTGTTCTTATTCCACCCTGGTGACATATGTCATGAAGCTCACGGAATATTTCGCGTAGGACATTATGATGTTCCCTTTGTTTTTCATCTGCTGTTTTTTTCTTGGTTCGTCCTCGACCAACGTCAAGGTTTGGAGCATAACCCAGTATTCTCCATAGATCCTTCAGATGAAGACGCTTGGTTTTGAAAAATCCCAAGGTTACCAGAACGGGAGCTGCTGCTAGTATTCCGTTCCGATCCACATGGGCTTTGTCATAAAATATGACGAGTGGCACTGGCATATGGTGCTCTTCTGTACAAAACCTATGAACAGCTTCTTCGAATGTTGACGCACAATTAATCTCCCCAATCATTCTGTATATGTCTACCGGAATTGGAATGGACTTGGGGTCCTCGCTCCGTAAAGAAGCCTTCACCCAGAATTCACCTTCGATGCTTTTGCCTGTGAACATATCGTATCCATCGATGATGTTTTCGGGTGTCATAATGTTGGGATTGTGCATTAGTGACATGATTTCATTGGTAAATGAAAAAACTGGAACCGAGAGTTCTCTTCCATCATAATCACATCGAACCTTATGAATCTGGGCCTTGTGACCACTGGTTCCCCCTTCTTCAGCCAAGTAGTTTATAAGGCTATTCCTTGATTTAAAGCTTGATTCAGTCCAAAAGTCATACCCCAAATCTTTGGCTTTGCTCACCATAGAATAATGTCGCACCCATTTTATTATTGTATCGTGAATTTTTAGACTGCATCCAGTTTTTTTAGAATTCGCAACAGATCAAGTTGTGCCTTAGCAAACAAGGGAATGTTGTTGTCTTTTTGTTGCAAGCTAGGAATAAAATCAATCTCATCTTCATCAAAATTAGACGGATCAAAGGGGTCAATTCCGTCTGGGTCAATCATTTGGAGGAGGCGTATCATTTCTGTATCAATAGAGTCGCCATTGTCCATCAATAAATCATTTTCTTCTCCATCGGAGATCAAAGATATGGATTCATTGGATATATCGCCATCGTTTTCTAATTCTGAATCGTATGAATCATTATTGCCTGGATGATAGGATTGATCATCGTCACTGTCAGCAATTGATTCGGCGATGCCTCCAAAGGTAAGAGGCGACGATGTCTCATCTCGAAGGTTAGATACTTTGTCTCGGATGGAGGATGGCTCCGATAATAAGTTGAATGCATCATTTGCACTAGCCTTATGTGATTGTGTTCCCAGTTTGGATGCGGCAGAATCTTGGTTTATTTCGAAGGAGATGGTGGTGTCATTCCTAATAGGTTGGGTGGCAGAGGTAATTTTTGGTTTAAAAATATTGTTGTTTGCCATGGTCATCCGAACAGAACATTGGAGACAATGTCTCATCAGTTGTTCGGAGTTGAACATACGGAGACAATAAGGGCATTGTGTGTTTTTTGACATATTAATTACAGATGCTATTAATAATGGTGGGCGAGGGTGGGATGGTGTGTAGGGTGTTGGATATTGGGATGAAAATGTTGAACACATACCATGTGAATGAGCTCAATACATACCATCTTTATATGTAAATACAAATGCACCGCTACCACCATGGTGATTTCGAACCGCTCCTAGTACGGCGATTCGGATCACCTCCATATCTTCTAGCCTGGTCAATTAGAGGAGCAAACAAGACAATCGGAAAAAAAAAGTTTTAGTTGACCCCAAACAGACAGTATGTATGTGTACATTATGAGAAAATACAACAATACATACCATTCATATATGGAATTACAAATGCAATCAAATGTATTCACTAGCTACTTTGGTTTGTACAAAACATTTAAAGTATAAATACCCTCCAAATGAAGAATAAAAAAATACATTCACAGTATGTATGTCAACATTACTATATTGAACGGGTACATAGGCTCAACCTGTAATTGCATATGTTTTGTGATTGGATGCGTAAGCCCCGGTGCGGGATTGGTTCTGTGATGTGGTTGGTCCATCACAGGGGTAGAAGAGATAGGATTCAGGTAAGGAGACAACTGCGGATCCAAATTGGATGAAGTAGCACATTTGGCGTTGGTGGAGGGAGGAGATTCAAATGCGGTGCATGTGGAAGGAAGGCGGCTGATGCAAGTGAATTGACGAGGTGTGGGGTTGCCAGTCCCTCCGGCATTGACATGGAGGGGGCTGATACCAATATCCTGGGGGGACCGGTATGATTTGATTGGACTGATGTACATGCGAGGCTATCCTTGATTGTAGGCGAATTGAGGTGGGAGGAACTACGTGGTGCCAAGCCTGCTGTGCCGCTCTTGAGTGAGACACAGGGATGGATGTAGAGGAAGCGGCATGTGACGTAGCTGTCAACTTTGGTGTCCACTTCGAGACTGAAGGAGGGGGAGAAGATGAGGACGCCTTCGTTGTTGCTGTGGTATCCACAGCCGAGGACGCAGTGGTGGACGCGGAGACTAAAGAGAGGAATGCGCAGGGCAGGGAAACGGTGGACGTCGCGGATGACGACTTCCTTGTCGATCATGCTGGTGATGATGACGCCCTTGCCAGTAATTGGTACCTTTCTATTCTTGGTGAGGGTGACGTATTGGTTGTACACCTGGTGGTAGGAGATGAAAAAATTGTGAGAATGCCAGAGGCGGTGGGTAGCGACACTCTCCAGGATTGTCATCTCTGTTTTTGTAGCTCGTGTAGCGGCAAATATCTCGGATGGGCGCGCAGAAACTACCTTCGAGAAGGCGGTGGAGAATCTTGGTGGACACGTCGAGAGTACCGATGCTATGCTGTTGATGGTAGAGACCCGGGGAGTGACTACACTCTTGGTGTCAGGAGGAACATTGAGAGAGAGGCGACAAAGGTTTTGATAGCTGGAGCGAGGGCAGGAGAGGACATGACAGCGGTGCCTTTGGTGAAAATGGACTCGCATGCACATGCTAAGGAGAAGAAGGAAGTGGTGGGGGCGCGTTTTGTATTGGTGAGCGGTTCTGCGACTTCAACGGTCGCAGCTGATAGGACCTGTTTACCTGACGTATACTTAGTTGCATCATGTTGATGTCATGTTTCTATGGTTATGTCAGATCTTTGATTTCTGCAGCACCTCCGGCTACACTCACAAACGGGACTTTGTTGATCTGACTTCTACTTGTTTGCGCGCATTGTGTCGATGTCATGCCATGCGCCCATGGGTATGTCAGGTATTTGGCTGGTTGCACAAGGTGGCCAGTCACCTTATATGTTAAATGTTAAATGTTAAATGTAAAGAATCGCTACAACTAGTGTTTTTTCGATACGTGGACAAAAGCTCATTATAATGAAACTAAACGTTGTACGGTGTGTGCGGGACATGACCGTTTTGGCTAACAAAGTGCCACCTCCCTTGTGAGAGTCGTTGGGGGTATCGTGATCAAAATAATTCCACAGGTCAACTCCTGCCTACCCGGGCATGATTTTCTTTTGATACATATATATACGTATAGGTGTATTTTCCGATGCTGGTACTTGTGCATAATTCGTAATTTAATAGAACTTGGGGTGATTTTCTTTGTTCTGCTTTGAATCAAGTCTTGAGGGGGGTGGTGGGTTTTGTTGGTTGTGCATAAAAAAGTTAGAAGTTCCCAATTTTATCTGATGATGTGCCGCAGGTATTGTTGAGCATTGTTGATAAGTTGAAAGTAGACAGTGACTTCTTCCCTATTCCTTCTAGATATTGCTGGGTTGTTTTTATCTGGATGGAATTGGCGGGCAAGATCCATGTATCTTCTTCTAATATGTCTTTCTGGTACAATCTTATTCAGAGATAATCCTAAAATACCTAGCGAGTCCTTGATGTTTACTCCTACTCCCTCCAGGTCGTACGCAGTGTTCTTTTGTGGTGGGGGGGGAGGTAAATAGTTTTGGTTACCTTATTGTTGGCCGCTGTTTCTTTGAGGGGGAGGTGTTTTATGTTGCAAGCTGGAGGTGTTCGATGGTGGGTTGGGGATATTTTAATCAGGAGATCGTATATTACTCTCAATCATCTATGACAATCTTTTTTGTTCAATGCATCCTCAAACCAGAATTTTAGGGAACACGAACGGTCCATGTTATTCTTTCCGTGATCTTCTTTCCGTTCGAGTCTTTAAGTAGATCGCCATTCTCGTCCATGCGGTGCACGGTGTTCGGGTATAGAGGCCCGAGGGCATTTACAATTGATTTCCTGTTTGTTGTTAGTAATCCACCGCGCTTTGGCTTGTTGTTCACCCACGCTGTCAGCAGCTGTTTGGGAAAGAACAAGTCTTCTCTCCTTACCACCTTCCCAATACAGTTTAGCTGTTTCACTACAATTAGGCTACTTGCATCTGGAATATTATAGAACAATTCTCTGATTTTTTGTTTCAACTTTTCTCTTCTTTCACCTGTGAAATGCTGATTCCGACAATTCGGCGGATGTATTGATGAATAGAAACGTCCAAATCCTTGTAGGATGTTTTTTGATGGCCTAACTTTCACATCCCCATAATAGTAGGTTTATTGGCATCGCCACAAAAATAGGTATTTTGAATACAAGTCAATATACGGGTTATCCCACACGTTCTTCAACATTCCCGTATTTTGAAAAGCCTTTGTGATCCGTTTGCTAATATCAAAGTCATCTTTCAAGCTGTAGGAAACGAAAGAGCCTAAATACGGAAAGTGCTTAGTAAATTCGACGTAGCCATCATCAAGGTCAACTCTTTGGGTTTCATGATGCCTATCAGAAACAATATCTTCACGGACGTCTTTAGCGTTTTCTCTGTAAAGTTACTTTTTTCTTCCCCTTTTTCTTGCTTTTCGGTAGTGATTCTTTTAACTCTGAAGAAGGTGGTTCAGTCTCTGGTGATGTGGTGGTGGTAGACAAGTTCTCTACCTGGGGTTGTGCAATTTCTCCTGCGATGACTTCTTAAACTAGATTCCCTGGGACTGGGAACCATATACATCCTGTCTTCGAAGCCTTCTCGTTTGTTCATATCTGCATTCCCATCCCAATTTTTCGAAAAGCGAATTGATAATGTTGACCCCTCTGATCAGGCCATTATATGACTCAAAAATAAAGGCTCCATTGCCTAGGTATAATATTTGCAAGATTTTGAAGATTACTCCTCTTTTTCATCCTGACCTGTTTAGTTTGTGACCCAGGATTTGTCCTACTTGGTCGTTTGAACTGTCCTGTATCACTCTTACAAATTCTGCTTGGCACACACCATTTGCTTCCCATTCATTGTATAAGGCTTCAGCAAAAGCAGACATAATTAATAGAAAAAGAACGGGGGACAGGTTATAACCTTGTCTCACTCCTAATGTCTGCTCAGTTTCTCTTTTTTTGCTTCCAACTTTGATGATCACTGATAACTTACGGTACATACGTTCAATCGCATTGCACAATGTTGGTGGTGCACCGTACTGTCCCAAGATTTCTATCATCAACTTGTGTTTGGTTGTGCACTAAGGGGGTCCGACAATGGTGACTTTAGGGACAGTTGACACGTAAGTACAAGCCATAGGAGAAGTGATAGGGGTTGTTGTGTAGGGGGCAACAGAGCCCTTATTTTCATTGTTAACAATTGGACCTGACGTGTGGACGTGTTCTTCCCACTAGGAGGGAATAGTACCATGCTCTGTGAGGCCGTCTTTGTTGTTGGAGAAGGGCTCAGTGGTTGACATGGCATGATACGCTGCAGTTGTCAGAATAGATACATCTTCATCCTCACTTGGGGCCTGGATGGGAGGGGGCAAGGGCGGGAAAGGGGCTTGTAAACCAGGTGCGGGTGTGAGGCGAGGGATGAGTTGGACGCAATGCTGGCAGAGTGATGCCTACCAGACTTCTTGCGGGTATTGCGGTTCTTGGGGTCAAATTCGTCAAATTTTGCTCAAGCCTTTCTGGGATTGTGATCCGTGACATAGCCAGCTTCAAGTGCCTTGCGACATTTTACTGAGAGGTGAGGATGGAAGTAGATGGGCTATTATTTAGCACCCTTGGCAAGTTGTTCCATGCCAAGCGCGTACGGTGGAGACCTGTGGAGATGATATGCAAAGTGATCTTATGTGTAGGTGCGCGGGGCAGTAATTCTTGCGGCCGCGGCCGTGGGGATGGTGGCGTTAGCTTGGACGGTGTGGTCGGTCCTGACAAAGGTTGCACACTTTGTTTTGAGGGCCTTAAGATTAAGATTCACGTACTCGTCACTCTTGATAGAGAGATTGTTTTTCGTGGTGGCTTATTTACTATCAAGGCTGCATGCCTCAAACAGAGTAACCAGGATTGAGTGGAGGTGAATGTTTCTGCTGTGGAGCAGATTGACTGCATTGCTGATGCGAAACATGTAGGCTTCAAGCGCTTCTCCACTCTTCATTTTCATATTGTCGATAGAGAAGAAGTTGTTCATCAACGTGAATTCTTCTGTAGGGACGTGTGTCTGCCGCACGAGTGTCACTGTGCAACAACATTCCCCTCAATGGATCCAAGGATGAGAACACGTATGTGGAAACTGGCGTCTTTCATCAGAATGTCGGTCCTGACCGCAAGCTGTCCGGATTTTGCACTTTGAGATGGTTGGATATGGAGGTGATT
This sequence comes from Thalassiosira tumida, assembly GCA_037356255.1. Classification (NCBI taxonomy): domain Eukaryota; phylum Bacillariophyta; class Thalassiosirophyceae; order Thalassiosirales; family Thalassiosiraceae; genus Thalassiosira; species Thalassiosira tumida. Next base: position 1,398 of record JAZGVR010000076.1, on the reverse strand, counting down.
TTGTAATCAAAATAATTGCATGCAGTCAATAACGACTCCAGCAGTTTTTGTAAGATTGGTGGCAACTATTTTACTGAATATTAGCAATTTCACTTAAGTTGATATCATTTTTTCTGTTGTTTATTTGCAGGATTTCGCACCTTGAAATGTTGGCCATGGAGGTGGTTGGTAATCACAACAAATGCCTACAGTCAATAATGGCGCTAGCACCTTTCACAAGGATGTCAGCAACTGTTTTACTGATTATTGGCAATTTCACTTGATGTGACATAAACTTTTCTGTTGTTTACTGGCAGGATTTTACACCTGGAAAATATTAGACTCCGAGGTGGTTGGTAATCAACAATGACTGCATTCAGTCAATGATGTCTTCAGCACTTTTCAAGATTAGTAGCAACTTTTTGTTCTGATTTTTAGCAATTTCACTTAAGGTAGTATCAACTTTCCTTCTGTTTAATGATACGATTTTTCACCTTAAAATGTTCGACTCGGAGGCGGTTTGCATTAAAAAATGACTGCATGCAGTCAATAACTCCTCTAGCACCTTTCGCAAGGTTGGCAGCAACTCTTTTACTGGTTATTAGCAATTTCACTTAAGGAGATATCAAATTTTCTCCTGTCTAGTAGTAATCAGCTTACTTAGTGCCAACTTTATTTCAAGGACAGTATCTTCCCTTCTCATGAGAGCAAGGGAACTGCAGTGAAATACTGCATGACCTCGAAACAAGTATATGACTGTGGAAGTTTCTGATCCGAAGAGCAACTCCAAGACCAAGCATAGGAAACGCTTGCAGAACTCACACATATTCTTTCGACATACGACTATGAGTAGTTCCTGTGAACTGATATCTGTATCCGGTTGGAATGCTAGACTGAAATACATTGATGAACTTGATGACATTTCTCAGCTGGTAATAATTCGTTTTTATGTTTTTCTGAACGAGAGAAATATCAAAATAGGCCCTCATGAAACGCTACGAATCTTCATTGCAGATATTGTTGGCGGTGTCAGCATGAAAAATTTGACGTAAGTAATAGTCTAAATGGCTACTCAATACATATGCATATGATCTGTTTGGCGGTTGTCAAATAAATCCAGAGGACAAACAAGGGGTGTCGATGAATTAGATATTGTAGTAGCCAGATTACGCTAAAGGTGGTTGGCAATGGGATCATAGTATGTATCAATCTCCTGACAATACAGAAGACAGTGCTCTTGAATACATGTTCATTCTACAGGTGTTGCTTTTTGATTGCAACCCCTTTGTTTTATTGCCTAAAAGGAGCAAATGTCCAAAACTATGAAATCTATTGCGCTGTGGGTGCACTCTCTGGTATCCGAATGTTTTCCAGGTAATGTTCACATCATTGCTTTGGATCACTTATCCACAAAGGGGG
>JAZGVR010000075.1:0-15114 GCA_037356255.1 Thalassiosira tumida | reverse complement strand
TAAGTGATCATGTTCGCACAATCGTTAGTGTAGATTCTCAATTCCAGACTTCAAAATCTCAAACCCACAACTCCATTGCTAAGAGAACGGTACCTAATTAATCCTATTGGTAACTTAGGAACGTTCTAACATGTTTTTGGGTCTAATGTTCTAACATTGCATTCTCCATCGGAAAAACGCCCGTCACGGTTTAGAAGCTTCGTGGCCTCGTGCCACCCAGTGGTGGGGTCATATGATCGGTCGTGGGCCCCTATGGTGTGAGGTACAACAAATGCCGCAAGAGCCTTGCCTGTGGGATCCTCCATCATAACGAGGGCCCTGACCTCCTCAAACGACGCAAATAACTGTCGCCCGAATACGACTCCTCCTTGGGAGACAATGTCAGCCTTGAGTTTCTTGATTTCCAAGGTTTGAGCATCCTGAACCGTCTTCGCGGCGTGAAGTCCAGCAACCAGCTCCCCGAACAACATGACGGGGTTGCCCCCCGCATCAAGAATGATGGCGTGATGAGGGAGCGAGACGGGAGTGCCCCCGGCAGGCGCCTGAAGGTTAGAAGGCAGAGGCCCGAATGCTCCGATCCCTGTGGCTGTCGCCGGAGGTGGTCCCATCGTCTGACTTGGCTGTGCCCAGCCAGGGCCATTAAGCCCCCGCGTCGGAGTCCTGAACGTTGGTGCTCCATAGCCAGTGCCCGCCCCTGAGAGCGGCGCCGTCCCAGTTAGCTCCAGCGTTTCCACGCAAGTCTGGACTTCCTGTACCTTGCACAATACAAAACGACCCGTATCCTCTATCTCCGCGAGGAGGTCTGTCTCCTGATGGCCAAGATCGCGGAAGAGCTCGTCGACTTGGTTGGAAAGATCTTGGATCTTGGCGGCCACGTTCAGGTCTTGCTCAGCCACGACAGCTTGAGAGAGTGAATTGAGTTTGTCACCGGCGTTGAGAGGCTCGATGTCGCCCACGTCCGCCTTGATGTCTTCCACGGCGGAGAGGGCCGCGTTGACCGTCTCAGTAACTTTGCCGAGCATCCTGCCGAAGAATTCGGCCAGGTGCAAGCCCTCAGCCGGCGTGCTTGAGGCCAGCGTCTCCATGGCGCCTCCCAGTTCTTGGAGGACAGCGCGGGTCGCTTCAATCGCATCTGTGTTTGGCTGCTCAACGTCGAGGCCTTTGTCGAACTAGACAATAGGAACTACCGTCCCAGGGACCGGGACATAGGCGTAGGGATCCAAGTTGAGGCAAAACGCCTCCAGGTAGCCCGGTATGCTCTCCTCCTGCTTTACGCCCACGTCTTTGCCTTCCCAGGCTATGGCGGGGCGGCTGGTCTCCTCCATTTCAATTCGACTTTCCTCCTCGAGAAACGAGGCGTGAAGATGGTCGATCTCTTCCACCCACTCAGCCGGCGTGTGGGCCGTCGCGGCCAATTCGTTGCGACCTTCGGGCGTGAGCTCGGTGACAGGGACGAACGGCGAGGCGTAAGTGGCACTCCCCCTACTGGGGATGTACCACGCCCCGCCGTTCTCTACTTCAAACCGCCTGCCCTCCTGGTAATGAACAGAGCATTGGTCCTTTCCGCGAGCACACGAGCGCAAGCAGAACCGGTGCCCGGAGCCCATAATCCTTAAGCACTGTGTGCCGTCGTCATCCTTCACCTCGCATAGGGGAACATAACCCCCCCCCAGACCCAGATCCCGACGCCGAAGCGCTAGCAGAGGACGGCGTCGCCAGCCGGCTCCTTGTTGTCAGAAGCGAGCCGCTGCTGGTAGCGCGCGTCAACGCCGGCGCAGTAGGAAGCGAGGCGACCGCGCGGAAGATGGAGGTCAGCGAGGCCGGGCCGCCAGGAGCCGAATAGACCGAAGGAGAGGCGTCCAGGGTGATGGTGAGCCCCGAGACGCCAAGATTCTTGTCCTCCGCGGCCAGCGAGGCGGCAATCGAAGCGGCGCGGCGGGAGCGCTGAGAAGGGAGCAACATGGTAGAGCTTGGCCCAACTAAAAGCAAAATAGCACAACCCCCAGTCAAGCAAGCCGTAGAAAAAAGGGGAAGGGATCAATCAGATCAGCGTCAAGATGATCAATGGAGAGGCTGAAAAGCTGCCCTAACCGTAGTCTTTTGTTGTTCGTCTCAAACGGAGAGTGAGAGAGAGCAAAAGCTGCGTGCCGTCAGAGGCAGCCTAATTTTTTCCTGTAGGCGCTGCGACAGTTCTCGGCAGATGGCCGAGATCCAGCCCCTAGGACCTTGCTGGCGCCCCCTGAAGGGGGGGGCTTATCTTGGGGTGTGCAGTCTTCCGAAGGGGGACAGAAAATTGTAGGTAGACGCAGAGACTACAAGTGGCATTGCTACTTGTAAGATGCATTCTACCCACTATCCACCCTACTTGCGCGCAGCGCTCTAAGCGAGTAAGCGTTGTAACCCAGCTACTCACGAGCTAAAGACTCGAGCACCACCTAAGGTAGACCAAAATCTACCTAGGCAGCCATTGTACCATGATATAGGATTGGCGAAGACAGATCGCCTCCAACGGTCGATCCAATCCCATGCCAATCCAAATCTGGTACAGTCTGACCGTAGCCAGCGAATCATGTTGCGCTGGCCACCACTGAAACGAGAAACACATCCCAAGCCTCATGAAACATGGTTTTAGAGCTTGCGATCATTTCTCTTCGTTTCATCATCGAAAAGCAGCATCTCGCATCACGAGCCTGCAAATTCGACCATCAGATCAGTTCGAGTTTTTTTTATCAGCGTGTTAGAGAGCATCGTCACGAAGTACCTCGAAAGTAGCTTATTAGTTGCCTAGAGAGAAAAGTTCGGATTGCGCCGGACACTACAAGTGGCTCCATCGTTGAATAGCTCGGCTGGATATCGAAGGAAGGTTGGAAGACCCATCGTCTCAGGATGTGTGAGTCAATCCATCGAGAATTGACGTGTTTGAGGAAAAGAAGGTGTGGGGATCGGTTATCAGCAGTTAAGGTCCGAGCGAAAGCTACGAGGCTTGTTGATATAAGGTCTTGCGACCAGCGTCGCAAACCATGCGTGATATTCCCGCGGGGTGCTCTCAGTATCATACTAGACCCCCAGTCATTGTGACACCCGGCTCGTCTGACCATCATGTGTCAGTCGGGTGTACGCTGAGGTCGGCCATCATGTCCGACCGAAGCCGAGAACAACTGACATGGCGATCAGGAGACTCGAGCCCCGAATGACACTGCGTCAGACAACGGGCACCTCGTATCGATTTAATTTCGCTGGCATCCGTGCCAGACCGAGGACCTAACCGACATTCGTGCCGGGAAGCGGGCTCCGAGCTCCACCTATTCCAAAAACACGTCAAAATTGTTTTGAAATACCATAAAATTCATTTATGAACCCTCCATGTGAAAAAATTACTCACACCCCCTTGCTTACTTACATCTGAAATCTTCTGCTAAAAACAGCACAATCAATATTCGATACAGCAAGCTCACCTTACTCTGTGATATCACGCAATCGACAGGGATCAGGCTATATCACAGCAGCCTTCACCGTAAACGACGTCGGCTACAAGCATGTATGCTCGCGATTTTTCAAAGCATCGGCCATGGCGAAAGCAACAGCCATCCACTCACGGACCTCCTCCCCAGGTGGATACACCATCAGCAAAAACCTGCGACTACGGCCCCTCATTCTGCCAACACCTGTGCTCCACGAGTCCGCAACAGGCGACGAAACACCCACGTATGTCGGAACATCGTCTAACACGGCGTCACTCGTGACTCTGGTCTCCGTCCATCAGGACAACATCTTGGGCAACGTGCTCATGCGTCTCGACGCGTCGGACCCCTCACTACTTCCCAAAGGATTCCCGACGGGAGTCGCCTTTAACAAGAAGACCGCCAAAGCGAAAAAGCTGGTCAAATTTCTCAAAGAGGACAAGGAATACATTATGGTAGCCCTGCCCTATTACATGCCCATCCCCTGCGGCCAAGCCATCACGGTTAAAGGGAAAATCGAGGATACCCATCACGATCACATGCGAGGTCTCAACTCATCCGCCCACGGATGGCTGGAGTGCATGTTAGGCAACGGCCCAGGAGACATTCCTTTCGACCTCGAATTCCAACATGCAGCCCTAGCGGACCAAGCAGGATTGGGAGATCTCTTCCCGAAGGTCCCAAAGGGTATGACATTCGTGAATTCCCCTCATTTTGATCTCGACATGGTCCCACCCGAAGCGGAGGAAGACGACGAAAACATATCGGCGGGCATCCAGGCCCTCAAGGCGGAAGCAATGGAAGCCCTGAGTCGCCTCAACCCTCCGCCCCAAACCATACCTCTCACCCCGGCAAGTACCCTGCCCCCACGAGAAATCGATTACGACGACCCGATCACAAGTGACCACACCTGTCCGAAAGCAATGCGGCTCAAACGAAACTTGGGGAAGCTCCGGCTTTTCACCATGGGATATACACCGGACGAAGGAGTAAAGCTCCTAGAGCTCCGTCCAACAATCGTCGAACTGTTCAATCTAGGCCCAAAAGACATGTCAGAATCCTTCAGTAACCTGCTCCAATCAACAAGCGAAGAGCAGGGACATTCAATGGACTGCATCAACAGGCAGACATCATTGCCCGACTGGTCGATGACACCGTAAGTCAATAATACACTGTTGCCAACACACAACTTATACCTACTCACCGGAAATCCATTTGTCTTTTACCAAACACTTACAGCGTGGTAATAATGTGGCTCGGTACAATGAAGCTCGCTGCAAAACCCATTGTGGACCTCTCTGAGGCATCGAACACCACAGGAGGCCTGTGCTCGGCCCTATTCCTACCCGACACCAGAGACATCTTGGAACAAAGAGAAGTCATGGGCGAAGAACACAATGCTCAGGAGAACCTGGCGTTCCTCGAATTGGATACTCAGAAGATGGGAAAAGCCAACACAAAAGTCCTGTGCACAAAGCAAATCTACCATCGGTCGACGGTGGAGGGAGGCTGCGCAAATATCACAGCAGCTGTGCTCACCATCGTGAACTTCAAATCCGAGGAGACAGAGGGGAATGACATCCCCTTCATTCACCGAGCGGCAAGGCGCATTGCCCTGGTCATGAGCTCGGTCGCATACCGTCGCCATCAAGAGCGCAGCAACGACGCGGCAAAAATGAATTATTACATGTTTGGTGTCCTGGATAGGGCAATCACACATATGGCACGTCTCCTCAAGAATGAACCGTCCATCGGATCTGCTGCCGAGGAGAGCACCGACAGGATCCAATTGGAATGCGTCGTTCTCGCCGACAAAGTCATCGAATCTGGGCTCGCCCACATGGTCAACGTCATATCAGGGGCCGAGGAGGTGGAAAACTCTCTTATTTATACCAATTCCGACTTCAACAGAAAAGCCCTTGCAAAGAGCGCACCTGCGGCCACAAAACGACAGAGGGAGCAGGGTGATGATTACGGCCATAGCGCCGCCCCACCCAAGAGCGCAAAGGCCGAGCGCCCCACGAAGCAAAAACAATCTGGCGCCATCATCTGGAAAAGTGGCAGTTCCATGCCCATGCCCGACTTCGACGACTATCCCAAAGGAGAGAAGCCTCTTTGTGCAGGAACCGTGAAGGACAATACTTGGGGCTGCGGCTCACGAGGAAAGTGCGACCTGGATCACAGCCCACATGACCAATGGTCACAGCCTAAGGCCGCTTTCATGCAAAAGTTTGTGAAAGCCACCAAGAACATGTGGTGGAACAAGGACGTCGTCTCAGATGACTGGCTCGGCGTACGCCTGGGAAATCCCGTGACGAAAAAGGCAAGTGGAAAAGAAGATAAGATTTAAACATAGCAAAAATTCTATTTCACTCGAGCTAAATTCCTTATTAATTATATTACTACCATCTTGTTCCTATCAGCTGAAGCCTGAACAACTCAGAATCAGCATCGTGTTACCTCAGCAGCCTCCGCGCCCACTAAAGCCTGTACAACTCAAAATCAGCATCGCCTTGCCAGAGCCCAGCACACGTAGTCATCGCCCAACACAACCACCCATCACCAACCCACCCATTATTGCACCCACCTCCATGCCCATGAGAGCAGAAGCATTGCAGCTGAAAATACCCATATCATTGCCACGACCTAGCACAATGCGAACGAGCCCACTGCATCTAAAGCTTTTTGTCCCATCCCAGATCCGATTGCAAACATCAATCACTGGGGCCGCGAACAACAGCAAGCCATTGCACCGTGCACCCGTCGCAGCACCGGCCATCGCCGAACGCAGCAAAAAGCCTGTCAAGCTTCCAGCCCAATCGGCACCACAGCGCCCTCAACCGCCTGCAACAAAAAGGACTGTAAAGGCAGCCACATCCAATGGCAACAAGCGGGTTGCCTCCCTCCTGTCCATCGTCAACCCTCCCAAGCGCAGACTCTTGCCGCCGCCGTTCTCAGCATCGCCTGAAAAGTCAAAGAAGAATAGGAAGAAGCATGCACATGCAAAGAAGCAGAAGACCAACACGAGTCGCCATCCCAACACCCCAATACCTACGAAAACGGAACCTAAGTTGCCCACAACAAAGCTAGCCAAAGAGTGGAATGAACGATCAAAACCAACAGAGCAAGAGGACAACAAACACCCGCATGTGGTTCATTACAACAAGGTGTACCTCGGAGTGGAGTCCAAGCATAACGACCCAATGAACGGTAAGCTTACCTTGTCTGGTGTATCAAAAATTTATGTTGACCTGAGCAACATTGTCGTGCACGCCAGAGAACCCATCCCTGAGTGGAAGAAGTGCCTTCCGACTAGATCAGAATTGCACAGCACAAAATTTGGGCGACCGAGCAAGAACCATTCCTGCACCCAAGAAGCGTCGTTCGAAACGTGCCTTGTCCCCATCCTCACGTCCGGGTTCCTGGGATACTATGACTTCGCAAGCCTCTGTGATACCCACAAACTCGTCCCCCACTTAGCAAAAATGTATGTCAAGTGTCACAATTACGATTTCACTTGGATAGCCTACGAGGATCCATTTTGGAAGGAGCAAACAACAGTCCCCAAAATCCACGCTCGAGCCATGCTCGCAGCTCTCTTCCATTACAAAATGCATGCACCCGACGTAATGCGCTTCCTGGGAGGCACTTACACAGGAGAGCATCGGGACATCGATGCCGCCGTGATCGAATTGAACAAGCACAACATCGATCCCTGGCTCATCAGCCAGTACATCCGAGCAACAACCGTGGGGTGCCCCAATCATTTCGTGGCCGAGATCACTCGAGAGAATGCCCTCCTTCACTGGAGAGAAGGAAACCATTCTTCGGTTATGAAGAATATGGTCGATGTCCTCAATACCATGGCCAAGGAGCATCGAAATCGATTCAACATGCCGCTCCCCTGTCACATTTTTCGGTACCTGCCCCATGGCTTCCTCACACCGCAACACATGTTATGTTTGGCAATGAAGGACCCGCGGCTCATCTTTGACGCGACAAAGCGATTCAACGCATTCTCTACTCCGATCAATATGATGACGTCGACACATCTCGGAACAGAGCTTGACTGCCTATACGGCGACGTGTTGCTGCGCCTGTACGAGAGGATTTACGACCTCCGTATCACATACCCCAACAGGGACATTGTCTTGCACGCGAACGATGTAAAGTCATGCTTTAAGCAGATGAAGCTCCACCCGGATATCATGCCAGCCTTCTCAATCATGGTGGCAGACTTCCTGTTCCTCCAGACGGCCCTGCCTTTTGGTGCTGATTTCTCCCCGCAGAATTGGGAACCAGTCCGGCGACTCGTCGAAATCCTAGCAGAGAAGCTCTTTGACGACAAGACCCTCAGGACCAGGCACAGAAAATACTTGGATAAACTCAAGTGGAACAAGGCCCTGGGAAATCGGAACGTGCAATTCGTCAAGGCCAAGTCCTGCTCCAAACGACAGGGCGTCCTCGACGCGAATGGGGATCCAGTCCCAACCCCTCAGGATCTTTTCGTCGACGACTCTCTTTATGCAGAAGTCTATGAGCATGACAGGGACCGCATCGAGCAAACTATCGCAGCCGGAATCGAAGCCATTTTCATTCTCCTCGGCCAGTCCGACTTATCAAAAAGACAAGACCCAATCTCGTTCGACAAAATGACAGGCATGATGGTCTCGTTCGTAAACAAACTACTCGGACAACTCCTCGACACCCGCCGCCTCGACGTGGGGGTACCTCCCACTTACATCGCCGACACCTTGCGTCTGCTCAAACCTTTCCACAGACAGCGCAAGACATTCACGGTTAAAGAGATGGAGAAAGTGACGGGAATGATTGTCCATATCTCCAGTTCAACACCATGGATCAAGTTCCTCCTGTCCCAAATGTACATCTCCATCGCAGCTGCGTTAGGCGAGAACAAAGCTCACCTCATCCGTACAGACAAGCAGTTCCGCCAGCTCCTGAAGGAGTCCAAGTCTTCGGACAAGCGTACGAGCACCTTCAGCGAGTCTCAAAAGGAGAAACAAGTCCACTCGTGCGATCGCCCCCATTGGATCAACAGAACTCTTCGAGAGGAGCTCCATCTAATCATCAAAGCCCTCGAGAACAAGAGACTCAAGAAACGCACCTCGCTTGCCCATCTAGTCCGCCGTAACCCGAGTGCGAAAGCGTGGAGCGACAGCTGCCTCTACGCAGCTGGGGGTTTCAGTACCGACATGGGATTCTGGTGGTACCTCGAATGGCCCAAGGAGATCCTCGAGTGCACCCTCAAGTTCGTCAAGAATAACAAGGACGGCAATCTCATCAGCATCAACGTCCTCGAGTATGCAGCGGGCCTCATTAATTATGCCGCGTCCTACCACTACTACCTCACACATCCCGACCCCGACGATCCTTGCCCCGTAGTAAAACTGTACTTGGACAACACAGCCTCCGAGTCCTGGATCATCAAGGCCTGCAAAGGTTCACTCGCGGGACGCGCCCTCAGTCGCCTCCAATGTGCAATGATGATAAACAACCCTGTGGGCATTCAGGCGGAACATGTCACGACGGTGGCAAACGTCATTGCCGACGAGATCTCGCGCATCAAATTGGAAACTAACAGCATGCGTGGTTTTGCTTCTATTTTAGAGGCATATCCCGAAGTAGCTGGATGCAAGCGTTTTCAGCCAAGTGCCACCTTGCTCTCGCACATTATGGATGCCATATCGCTGACGAAGTCGGTCGATCCACTGGAGGTAAGCAACAGCTTACTGACAGATCCAGGCTCAATCATTTCCTAGGTTGGGTCAAGAGCATCGACCCTTCAATGGATCCCTGCCTCGCACAGGAGGACATCCAAGCAAGAAATTATCTACTGGCATGTTATGCAGTTGCCCTGATCAGAGGCGAGACCATCAAACGCCGCAACATCCGACATGCCACCATCAAGAATTACCTCAAAGAGGCATGCAACCTCCATCATAATCGCAAATTGCCCTCGCCGTACCAAGCCCCAAAAGACTATATTAACATCGTCCTCAAGGCTGTCAAAAAGTATGAGGACCAGGTGGATCGCCGCGACATGATCTATGACGAGATGATCCATCATCTCGAGACGGTCCGCTCAACACACCACGAAGACTCACTGAATTCAGCGCTCATCGACTGGATTTACCTCGGCCGTTTCTGTGGATATCGAAGCATCGAATGGTGCCAACAAAACCAACAGGAAGTCCATCATATCGACCATCCAAATTGGAAAGGCCCCACTGCGTATGCCTTCATCATGGAGGATTTCCTATTCTTTGATGAAGCAAAGTGCCCCCTCAAGACAACGGCAGAACTCACTCTGTCCGAGATTTGTTATGTCAGAATTCGATATCGAAAACAAAAGAATAACAACAATGGTGAACTCATCCCGTATTACAAAGACGTGGACAACCCAGAGTTCTGTCCGGTTCACGCGGCCCTCCGCATCGTCCATCGAGCACTCCGACTGAAAGTCCCAGCAGAAATCCCACGGGGAGTCTTCCAGTCCACAAAGGGATGCTACAAGGGCAAGCGGTGCTATATCACAGCCAAACTAACGGCAACATTCCTCCGAAATGTAGCACAGAAGGTGTTCAAACTCAAGCCCACCGACCCATCTCTCTCCCGCTGGTCAGCTCACTCCATCAGAGTCACAGCAGCAAATCTCCTCCACCGACAAGGTTTTGCAGACACGTACATCCAAATGAGATTGCATTGGAAGAGCGATTCATTCCTCGGCTATCTGCGCAACACCATGTATACAGCAGCCGCACACACCAAGGCCCTCAATATCCCCGAGAACAATCTCCCTGTCCTCACACAAGACTACGACAAGTCTGAAACGCCCTCAGGTATGCCAGTGTGCATCAATTCGCCATCGGGCATTCCCTTCGAACGCCTTCGTGGCAACGAGGAGATCGAAAATGTCATGATCGCCACTGCCGCAAGTGCAGCGTGATTCATTGACTCAAAGAGATTCTCCTCCCCCAAGTTCAATACATCTACTAAAGTAATAATTTTTTTTCATGCTCCTATATTTGTGGGCAGTTACTATGAGATAAGAATGGTATTCTCCCATCTCGTCGCTCCAGTGCTAAGTAACCACTGCGTGTCCACTCATCACAACTAGCATGATGGGCGGTAGCGACTCTTCCATTTGGAATCCAAATTCCAGAAGGGAGTCTCCAGCGGGGGTTAGTACAAACTAGAATAGCTAGGTTTGCAACTAACTCACTAGAGACATAGTTTCCAAATCACTAAATGATTTCATACTCTATACCCTAGTTCCCCTCATCCATTCTTTCCCATAGTAGCATTGAACACAGATACAGGATCAAGGCGCGACGAGAGGTATTCCGGCCTTAGTCGGAATAACCTGGCGCTTCATGCGCCCGTTTTTCCAAGAGAATCCCCCCGCGGCAGATGGCCGAGATCCAGCCCCTGGGACATTGCTGGCACCCCCTGAAGGGGGGGCGCTCATCTTGGGGTATACAGTCTTCCGCAGTGGGGCAGAAAAACCTGGCGCTTCATGCGCCCGTTTTTCCAAGATAACCCCCCTGCCTTACTCCAATGGAGACTGTTTTATCCTGCCCCGGGCACGATTGCTTTTGCCGGCATCCTGCCTGGGGCGTGATTATGCTTTGGGCGCGGCTCCGGGCATGCGGCCCGAGGCATGGATATGTCTTGGGCTTGATTGTGTCTTGTGTCACACCCCTGCAGACATTAGAACGAGAACGCGCGAGAACGCCCGGGCTATTAGATCTGCGAAGAGACGCACGGGCTATTAGGCCTGCCCTGCGAACTCCGTGCGCGACATTGGGACACGCGTGCTCCAATTAGTAGCGCCCGATCTTGGGACGCGCTTGCCCCAATCAATAGTGCTCAATATTGGGACGCGTGCGACCTTGGGACGCGCGTGCCCCAATCAATAGTGCTTGATATTAGGACGCGCGCGCCAAAATCAATAAACCCCGTGGGTAAGAGCTTACCCGCGGGGTTAAATGTCTTGGGGGGGGTTACTCTTGCGCCCAGAAGCCTTCCAACTTGCCCGTGGCTCTTTCCTGCTCAGAAAACAAGTTGATGGGGGCCTTCAGGTGAGATTTAGCAAAGCTCAGACTCACCGGAGCAAGATATCAACTAGCTCGGAATGGAGGGAGTATAATAACCCGTGGGAACCAAGTCCGGAGACAGTGAGGCGAGCCTCGAGGTATTCTACGTGGCGTGGTGCCCGTTCCGGCACTACTAGATAAGGGGGAGAAACGGCAATACTGCCCATTCCATCCCCCGATATTGGGACATCGATGCATATCTACATGTATCGATTCCTACGCTGGATAAGACTAGCTGGGCCCCCACGGGGAGTTGTGGGGATCTCAGAGAGAGGTCAAGATATCATGACGTGGTATCAAATATATGTTTTTTTGTGAGAGCACGGAGTGAACCGCATGAGGAGGATGAAATGCATCTGGTCTCACTTTTTTTAACAGGAATAGAGGTAGTGATCCATATATGGATCAACTCCACAATCCTCTGAACCACGCCCCAATCACAGCGCACGCCCGCAATCGCCTCCTTATTTACATACCCTCTGGCGGAATGAGAACAATACCAGTTCCGGCGCTAAATGGATAATTGTACTTTTTTTCGCGCATCTGGTGTGTACATAGACGCCGATGAGCTGTTGTGGCATTAGAGAGGGGTAAATATAAAGATATTGATCAATGTTATTTACTATCGTAGGAACTCGATCAAATTTTACATAATCGCAAAAAATGCTCTGTGTCACATCATGCTTGCAGACTGATGTAATTAGGAATAATACTACAGTCTACTCCCGCCACAAGTTGACAATTACTAAAGCGTGGAGCTTATTTCAACACGCAAGCGCAAGCATATGCCGGTTACTTAACAAAATGATATCTATTGATTTGCAATGAACTACTCTACCTCTTCTTCGCCACAACTCCCAAACACTCGATGAGCGTTTCACACATTGCTTTTCACTCGTCACTTTTTCAGGTTCGACTCCCATCCCAGTTAATACTCAATCTGGGGATAGCATAATATTCGAACCCCCTAAAAAGGCTGCAGTTCACATTGTATGTACGTAAGTATCATATGACGAATGAAATATCTAAAATTATATTTGTTATTATATATTTTTTTTTTCGCTTTGGCGGTACGTACCTGATAGTGTTAGTTGGTATAACAATTCGACCCGCCTCGCTGGGTCTTGAGTTCCATCCTCGGTCCGGGCATGCACATGCTCCCGTAGGTACGAGCCGCGATGACGTGTTTGCAAGCACTTCGTCCGAAGTCATGTGTGGCGAAGTTCTTTCTCTATTTTTTTTTGACTGGCACGCGCACGTCTACCTCTTTTCATGTTTTTTTGGCTCAGACTCAGAACCCTTATACCACTATTCCTGTTAATTTAGTTTAACTGTTTAATATTTACTTTGTGCTAGGATATTGGCTTGTAACTGTTGTAATTACTTGCTTATTAAGATGGTAATCAAATTGTAAGTACTTCATCTGATACCTTGACATATATCGTGATGCCTGATTGGCTTCGTCTGGTGTCATGTGCATCGCTTGTATGTGGCGAACACATGCCACCACTATCTGGTTTCTCGCATTGCCGGACACGGGATACAGTCCCGCTTCCGGCTTCTCGCTATTCTATCTTACACATGTATTAATCATGTGTGTCTCTGTGAGTCCCGCTGCGCTAGTCGCAGTGGTACTCCCGTACATTGTTCCTATTGGCTAGTGTCCCTTATGGGTACTTACTTGGGTTTGGCGGGAACCTTCCCGCCAACCCTACGTACGTACTTTAACACTTTGTTTGCACGGTGGTTTGTCGGAGGGTCATGTTGATGAGTGTCTCCTCCGCAGCGTGTCTATCAACATTAAATTAAAAAAGACCAGTTCCATCTAACTGTGCCAAGATGAGTAAGTCATCTCGACGGAGTGAACAGAAGTCTCCGGGAAGGAGAAAGCGAGAGTCTCTCACGCCGGATACGAGGGAGGGAAAGTTCAAAGCACCAACAGACAAGTATGAGGATTATGTCTTCCAGCATGGGACGGCCAAGGCAGCTGCCCGGAATACTGAGGTGGTGGATGCACTAGCGGGCTACGTGGGAACAAGGTTGTGGCCTTGCTCGATTGAGGGCGCAAAGGCCATGCAGACTCTAGTTGAGCCCACGTGGACACCACCTGAGAAACCAAGCAAGGTAGAACGAGTCACGGACCCGCTCACGGGCCTATCTAAGTATGACAAGGACATGAAGCCACTCTTTGAGAATAAGAACCCAGATATCTACAAGTTGGAGATGCAGATGTACCTGGCGGATTATAATCAGCACAAGAAATACCAGCGCGACTGGGTGACCGGCAGGGCGAAAATCTTCCACCTGGTACTCCAACACTGCCCACCTGACCTCCGAGAATTGCTCAAAACCATGTCGGGATGGGAAGGGGCATACACTTACGACAATGCAATTGAGCTCCTGAAGATGCTTTGCGATGTCGCGTACAACCAAGTCGAGAGAAAACAGGCTACGTACCCCTACGTGGAACTCGTCGTCGAAATGTTCCTTATGCACCAAGAAAGAAATCAATCGAACAATGACTACTACAAGTCATTCCGATCCCACGTGGAGACCATCAAGGCTCACAGCGGGAGACCATGGGGGATTGAGTCGTTGTCCAAGAAGTACCTCGAGGAGCTACTAGAAGGAAAGAAACCGAGCGAGTTAACGGGCAACGAACAGACCGCCATCAAGGCCAAGGCTGATGAATCAGCCGACAACGAGGTCCTTGCATGCCTGTTTATCTGTCTTGCTGACAGTGACTGATACAACGAACTCCGCAATTGGATGACAGACCACTTTGCCCTAGGCGCCGACAAGTATCCGCGTGACCTGACCTCTGCGCTTGCAGCACTGAAGGACTTCAAGGGAGTAAATGGGGGATCAGGCAAAAGATCATCAAGGCGTGACGACGACCACGATGCGGGACTGCCATTCGCTAACCCCGGTAACAAGCCGCTGGAACAACTCGAGTGTTTCGGCTGCAGGGGCAAGGGGCACCTCATTGCAGAGTGTCGCAAGATCACCGATAAAGATAGGAAGGAGATCCTGTGGCTGGGCTTCCCAGGAATGCGCAAGAGGCTGAAGAAGATGAAGAAGAAGGGTGGACCCCCATCCGGAACCCAGCTTGTCAACGCTGAGACCGAGGGTCCTGAAGAGAAGCCGCCGCCACAGCAAGGCGGCGAGTATGTACCGACGCCAGGACTGCCAACACTGGAGCAGATGCACAAGATGGCTGGATTCCTCGGTGTCAACGTGTCCCAACAAGCTGACCACATGTCTGATGATGGTTGGGATAGGGCTGTTGTCCACGAATTTGGCTTAGTAAACCATGGGGTGGCCCTAGCCGAGCCTGGTACGAAGACATTTCCCTGGTGGGCATTGTTCCTCAACAGCTGCACCACCTACCACTCGACGTTCGCAACAAAGTTCCTTACCGGGATACACAAGGCACCGGTACAACTGAAGGGTCATTGTAACGCTGGGGTGCTAGTTTACGAAAAACAAGGCTACTACAGTCCTTTCAAGATGTGGCTGAACCCCAAGGGGATAGC
>JAZGVR010000074.1:4809-18429 GCA_037356255.1 Thalassiosira tumida | reverse complement strand
GGAGGAGTGCAGGGGGGCGGAGAGGCGGCGAGGGAGCCCACCCCGCCTTTATTGGAGGGAGCAAGAAGTGGAAAATGAAGATCGAACCCCAAGCAGTCATTTCAGGAGGTCCATTCATTCAGACCAATATTTGGTATACTTTCTCCAGTCAAAGCTAGCGTTCATTTCCCCGCCATTTCGAAGTGGTCACCAGGAAAGAATATCTAGGTAATAACAGATACTCGCTGAGCTACTGGCACTCAAGTGACATCCCCTACATAGGGATAAAAAAGGAAAACAAGGGGGTGTGTCCATTCTCCATAAACTGGAAGTGCGCTCAAATGGCGGGAAGAAAAAAAAACACTTTCGACTACAGCATATTGCTTAGAATGAATGGACCCCATGGGAAAACTGCCTGTCGTTAGATCTTCATATTGGAACCAGTGAAAGGGTGAAAAAAATGTAGTTCAGAAAAATATATACATACTTTTTCCAAACTTTAGTTTTAAATTTGGCTTTGGTTACTCTAGCAGCAACAGTTTTAGTAGTCTAGCTTGTACCCAAAGCCAGATTTAAAACCAAAATTCGGAAAAGTATGTAAAATTATCTCTCAATTAGAAAAAAAATCACGCTTTCACTGGCTCAAATATGAAGATCTAACTCCCAGGGGTTTTCATGTGAGGTCCATTCATTTTAAGCAATAACCAAGGGAGGTATTAAGTGCTGATGATTTTTCAAACCAATTCATAATTCTCCTTGCATTGAATTCCAGTCTGAAACAGAATGCCCTGAGCGGCGTACTACGACAAAGAAATCACCTCACGAAGATAGTAAATTGGTTTTACTTAAGCACAAAGATTCATTTAAGTTTAAAGAAGAGTCAGATGAATTAAAGACGAATAGGTTCGTTAAAAGTTTAACTTTGACATCAACCAAAAGTGATATATCTGCCTCTTCCGAAAACAACTTCTAATGTATCGTCGAAGAGAAAAATGAAGATTTAGTACTGACAAGTTGGAATACAGATCATGAAGAAATGAAAAATGAGTGTACTTACCACTCACCTCCAGCAGCCACCTCCACTCCATACTATAGCATAACTGCTCCCGTTTTCCACGCAACTCCACTCCAATTCTTCAGATCACCAACGTCGAAATCACCCCCCTCCGCCCAAGAATTCATTGCATCCACTTCAAAACTAAACCCACCCGCCCAAGAATTATTTACATCCTCTTCAAAACTAAACCCCGCCGCCCAAGAATTCATTCCACCAACAAATCTGCCTCCCACAATCAAGCCTAATTTCCCAACAACACCCCCCAACTTCTCCCTAGACCCACCACCCCAACATCAAAGATACTCCCCAACAATCCCGTCTCTCTACCATCATGAAATCTCTCCATACCTATCGAGCCCAACAGTGTATGAAACTCCTACATCTGGATCTCCAATATACCTCCCTTTTACTCCCTATTCAACAGCCCAATCCCCGCATCCAGCAACATCTTACTACGATTGGGCCACATGGGATGCAGCCAACCTCCTGGCTCCATACTCCAGGCTACCGACCAATCCCCCGACCTAATCAAAAAAAAAACGCCACAAAGAGAAAGAAACTCCCTGAGAATATCAGAAAAATAGTTAGCCAGAACGTCAATGGATTGACTCAATCCTAGAAGCTGGAAATGATACCTGAGAGGACGATAGCAAAACAGCTTGATGCTTTCCTAATTCAAGAAACCTGGCTAACATGCAGTTGGGAAAAAAGATTAGAGGATATCTGGTTATTCATCACAACCACGAGAAGGATAAATTGAAAAGGAGAGAATGAGAAAAAAGAGGCGTCGCAATTGTACTATCACCATATCTCAGAAACGCATATGGAGAAGCTGGCTCACCAAAACCCATCAGAACTGCACAAAAATGAATTTTCTCCGTCAGGTTTGTTGGGATCACGCTCCAATTCCCCAATACCGACTTCTATGGAAAAAGGCTGAAGGGCAACTCCAAATATTTCGTGGTATCGGTATACCACTCACACGAGGCCGAAAACTACCGTGAGTTCAACGATGCTCTAACCATCATTCTAAGCAAAGTACCCAAAAAAGCTTACACAATATTAGGCCAAGATATCAACACGAATATTAGAATTCGAGTAGAGGGCGATGATGATTTCAGCAATATCATTGGACCTCATGGAATTGACAACAGAAATTTAAAGGGAGTGTGGGCACTTCAATGGTTGAGCATGATGAAGTTGAGAGCTTCAAACTCATTTTTCAAACACAATGACTATACTACACATACCTCTTTTTTGACACCAGATTCCCCACAAATGCTGGATTTATTCTCACTATCCATCACAATATTCAAGAGAATCCGAGACAGTAAAGTTAGTGATTTAGGAATACCAAGCAACCACGCAGCAATAGAACTCCTAATTGAAATCTCTTCAATCAAGATAGATCGAGAGAACAAAATTGCCAAAGTTTGAATCGATTGGGATTTAATTAGAAGGGACAAGAGAAAGAAAAGAGAATTCAACGAAAAACTCACCGAGCTGAACCTGACACCTGAAGTTCCCTACACTCCTTTCTTCGGAAATATTATACGAGCCGCTAGAGACACTGCCACCATTATCGTCCGTCCAATCACTGGCTGGTTTGAAGAAAGTACAGATATCCTCACCCCACCAATTGAGGAGAAACATAGACTCCTGAGTGCATGGAGAAATGCTTCGGAGGATACCAAACCCAAACTGCAAGTTGTGTATCGTAAAGCCGCAACAATAGAGTAACAGATTTGGTAGCGACTGCAAAAGCAAATTAGGCAAGGAAAAGAGCGAAACAGATCAGTAAACCAAACTTGTTCCCAGGCGAAGCATGGAAAGCAGCAAAAGAAGTCATGGCGGGAGACGGGTGCCACCACAAAAGTCCCACAGTCATGAAAATGAAAGTTCCAAACGGGAACTTAGCCACGAACGACAAGCAGAACGTTGACGTTTTTGCCACCCACCTTAAAAAGGTGTACAACAACAAACGCGAACGATTTTCTGATGCCGCCAAATTCATTAAACAA
Organism: Thalassiosira tumida; assembly: GCA_037356255.1. Taxonomy (NCBI): domain Eukaryota; phylum Bacillariophyta; class Thalassiosirophyceae; order Thalassiosirales; family Thalassiosiraceae; genus Thalassiosira; species Thalassiosira tumida. The sequence goes on along the minus strand of JAZGVR010000074.1, from coordinate 15,372 downwards.
AGAGAACCCGCGGGGGCACTCGACAACGACATCACCTTAGATGAATTCGATAGAGCCATTGCAAAACTCTGTTGTGGCAGCGCGCCGGGCATCACGGAGGTCCCCCTTGGAGCATTCAAATGCCTCAAGGGGGGGAATAGGAAGCAGGTTTATTATTTTGTTGTTGACTTCTGGGACGGAAGGGCTAACTATGACCAATGGCACGAAGGATTAGGAGTGATGGTCCCCAAACAAGAGGATCTGAGCGATCCCAACAAATGGAGAGGCATCAACCTGATGGATGTGTGTTTGAAGATCTTTTCCTGCATCATGAATGTGAGCCTGTGTGTGTTACTGGACCGACATGGGATAACAACACAATTCGGAGCTACCCTAGATGTGGGTTGCCAAGATAGTAGCTTCACAATAAAATTGTTGCTACATCTACGGCACCCCCACAATCTCCCAACGTTTGTGCCATTTGTGGATCTGGTGAAAGCCTACGACACAACACACCACCAATTGTTGACAGAGATACTGAGACAGTACGGTGCACCACTAAAATTGTGTAACGCAATTGAACGTATGTATCGTAATCTATCAGTGATAATCAAAGTTGGAAGCGAAAAGAGAGAAATTGAGCAAACAGTAAGTGCGAGACAAGGCGATAACCTGTCCCCCGTTTTTTTCCTATTTAGGATGTCTGCTTCTTCGGAAGCCTTGGAGTACAAATGGGAAGCAAAAGGAATATGCCAAGCAGAATTCGTAAGATTAGCCCAGGACAGTCCAAATGACCGAGTTGGACAAATACTGGGTCATAAACTGGATAAAAAAGGATGCAAGAATAGAATTGTCTTCAGAATCTTGCAAATACTTTATCTGGATGACGGAGCATTCATTTTTGAGTCACGGAATGACCTGATCGAAGGGGTCAAAATCATCAATTCGCTTTTCAAAAAAATTGGTATGGAAATGCATGTAGGTAAAAACAGGAAAGCTTCGAAGATGGAATGTATATGGTTCCCAGCCCCGGGGGAATTAGTCCAAGAAGCAATCACAGGAGAAAGTGATCACTCCCAACTAGAGAACTCGCATCCCGCCACCACATCACCAGACACTGAGCCAGAGTCTTTAGAGCAAAAAGAATCACTCCCAAAAAACAAGAAAAGGAGGAAAAAGAAAACTCTTTACAAGCAAAATGCGAAGGACGTCCATGAAGACTTTGTGTACGATAGACACCCAAATACCCAAAGAGTTGACTTTGGGGACTGCTACGTGGAATTTACCAAGCAATTTCCGTATCTAGGCTCTTTCATCTGCTACAATTTAAAATATGATTTCGATATCAACAAGCGAATCACGAAGGCTTTTCAAAACATGGGAATATTGAAGTACGTTTGGGACAACCCACATATAGAGTTGTATTCAAAATATATGTTTTTAATGGCGATGCCTCTAAACCTATTATTATGGGGTTGTGAAAGTTGGCCAATTTAAAAGAAAACCTTTGATAATTTGAACGCTTTTATTCACCAATCCATCCGCCGAATCATTGGAATCAACATTATACAGGTGAAAGAAGAGAAAATCTCCAAACAAAAAGATCAGAAAAACGTTCTATAATATCCCAGATGCAGGTACCCTAATCGTGGTGAAAATACTAAAATTTATCGGGAAGGTAGTAAGGAGAAAAGACTCTTTTTATCCCAAACAGCTGTTGACAGCGTGGGTAAATAATAAGAGAAGGCGCGGTGGCGTGCTCACAACTAATAGAAAGGCAATCGTGCAGGCCCTCGAGCGGTTATACCCAGCAAACGTATACCGTACAAATTTGAAACAAAAGAAGATCCCGGAAACGATAAACATGGACCGTTTAGATTCACTCAAATTCTGGTTGAAGGATACGTTGAACAAAAAGAGATGATCGTGGATGATCGAAAATAAGATACGGTCTCCCCATCTTAAAAATAACAACCCAGCCCCGAACCGGGAGGAACCAGGCGAGGTCTGGACCACGCCTGGCGGCGACCGCCAAGCATTAAGGGGCGCGTTCCGCGCGGAAAGAAAGAAGCCAGCTATTTTTAGCTTATTAAATCGTAATAAATAAAGCGTCTAGGGAGACGTGCGACCGCTGCCGAGCCTCTACACAATGTATAAGCTTATAATGGCAAGTCCTCGTCTTCCGGTGACCATTTTACACACACACAATGAAGAATTGTGTACTTGGGGGATTTTCCGCCGATTCTTGAGGATTTTCCGCCAAAAATTCCCTCTACATAAATGCGCTAGCTTGAGTTAGGGGGGGGGTGACCTTAAGTATGTAAGGCGTTTTATGTATGTTATCTACTGTACTTAATAAAATCCAGGAAAGCTAGTGTACTGATCCAGTAAGAAAAATTTGTCTAGAGAAAGCTAGTGTACTGATCCGATAGCAAGGGACGAGCAGCGCGCGTACCTACCTACCTAGACTTTACTACCAGAAGCCAGTACTGTGTGTTTGCCCTCAACGAAATGTTTTTTTTTAATATCTGTTGTTAGCTTCTCTACTTTAAACTTCACCTGTAGTATTTTTCAATTCACGTTGATGTTTTGAAACTTTCGCTAAATATTTAGCGACTAACGGTGATATCAGTTTACATACGTGGACTATGTACAACTCTCTCAACACGTTTAGCGAAGCAGCTCCATTTTGATTTCATGAACAAACTTCTTCGCTTAATATTTGGCGACTAATGTTGGTACCGGCCTACGGGCTCTGGCGCGGCTAGTGGGTGAATAATCCTATGGAAAAATAATGAATCTCATTCTGTCAGTTGAGAAATATCTGGCATTATTTGGTCGGCGGGATCATTCCCACCTACACATTTTGGCAATTTTTTTAGCGTTTTTTTATGTCATGACCTTTTTTTAACCCATTCTATATACTGACAGAACGGGCCTAAGGCGCCGACAGAATGCCCTTAAAAATGCCGTTCTACCATCCAATCTTCAGGGTCCTCATCCCGCGGGATCGGGTTTTCTCAAAATGGGGGGCACGTGTTTTTGTCAATGATCGCCCCCCTATTGAACAAAAAACGCCAACCAACTAACGACCAATATTTGTTCCTACGCACCAACTTTTCCATACGACTATCTGTACCGCCCGAAGTAGGGTAGTGCACATAGTTCGGTCCAAGAGCTGATAGCATACCTAGTCTGACTGTGCTATCACCATCACTCGCAACTCGCAAGCACAATCACAAATACAATATAATCAACATGTCAGGGAAGGAAAGCAGAAGAGGAGGTGGCAGGGTCCCTGGGTCAGGCAAAGTAGCTACAGGCAGGGAGCATGGTGACAGGGCTCCTGGATTGCGCCATGCTACAGGCAGGGGCATTCCTGGATCGCGCACAGCTACGGGCAGGGGGCTTTGCGGAGCAGGTAGCGGGCGTGGGTACACAAGCAATGCCTTGCTAGATTTTAGTCTCAGCCAGGTAGGATTTGGAGAAGATCGCCCGGGTGTTCAGAGAATTTGAATCATCAACGATTTCGTTCTCACTTCACTGTTGGCCCACATGTGATAAGAAAACTCATCGCCCTCATGATGTCTATTTCCCCGGGCGAAGAGATCAATTTGATATATCTCTTCATGGCGATATGCTGGCTCACTCTCTACGAAAAGGAGCATGTGATGGCAGGGCGGTGGGGGTATGGTGAAAAGCACTGCAGAGAGAAAGTGCAAGAATATGTCAGATGGGTTGCAAAATTGAAGCCAATGCTAATCAACTTTGACAACTTGTTTCCTAAATGCAAATTTGCGCCAGTTGATGGTGTGCATCGTCAGATTCAGGAAATGAGGGCTGATCCGAGTAGCAAGTACTGGTCACATAAGTTCAATGGTCCAGCAATTGGTTGGGAGGTTGTAACTAATCCCACAGACAAAGGTTTGATGCTGTGGGCAAATGGACCATTTCCTGCTGCAACCCATGATCTCACGTGCCTTCGTGGAGGTAAAAAGGGTAAGCAAAGTGAGTGAAAAAAATCATCGCTCTACAACAGCATGCCAGATGGACTTAGGCTTGTTGGTGATTCTGCCTACGGTGGTTAGTTTGATAAAGTAACATGCACCATGGATGCGCATTCAGCAAAGACAAAGGAGCTTTTTGCAAGGATGAAATCGATGCAGGAGACGATTTTTAAAAGGTTCAAGGATTTCATGGCAATCTGAGAGCCATTTTGCCATGGGAAGAACACTCACGATAAACTTGACAAAGCCGCTGAATCGTTTGATGCATGTGCCGTTTTGATTCAGCTTGACATTGCCAACGGCCGTCCCCTTTTTGATGTATAATATTCTAAGTGTACTCAAGTGAACTAATATTATTTGTTAGATATCAAACAACTAAGAGACTACTTATGTATAGGCTTCTACTAATATTAATCTAAGCCATAACAAATAATTCACAAGGCTCTTGTCTCTGTAATAGATCATCAATGCTGTAAAATAATATTGATTCAATTGCTTTATTTTATCAGTTTGATACACTTCCTGGATGATGAACACAAGCAGCGTCTGTGATACACATTTCCACATGACTCTAAAAAATAATGAGCCTACAGCAAGACACCGAGCTACACAATACGCATTTTAGGCTCGAGCTGCCCTCTCGTCAACCTCTTTCAAATATTTCTGCATTCCCTTTTTGCTGCGCTTATATGCCCAGTATGTGGCAGACCTCTGCTTGTCAGTCTCTCGCTGCAACCGCTTTCCAAATATGGGAAGTGGGATTGTTTTGTATTCATCCTTTGTTTTGCGAAGTTGTTTTGGTTTCATTTTTTTATGCAGCTTATTTGCAACATCCACCTCCAGCAATGCTTTTGCAGGATGGCGCTTCCAATTTTGATATCCTCTTGCATTCTTCTCGGGCGTAGGATTATTTTTCATGTGTTCCTCAGCTGCAATATCACCAACACGCACGATCCTTATCTCCTCCTCGACTCTTTTCTTCAAGTCTTTGTAATATTTGGTGAAATTGGGGTACTGCGTGTACCTTTTGTCAGATTTCTTTACTGCATCTATGCACATGTTGTGGATTGGCGAGTTGGGATTTAGGAGATCTTTCTTTAGATCCTTCTTTGCTTGACTATGTTGCCATGGCTTCGGCTTAGGACCAGTATGTGGATTTCAAAGCCGGTCGATGAGCTCCGCCTTGCGTCCTGTCACAGGTAGACCTCTTGCCTTCAGCAGAGCTTTCAATTCCTTCACCTGCAAATTCTCCAACAAAGCCCCTTGCTGTTTCCCCTCCATTTTGCTTTTGTTGCTTGTATTTTTTTAGTTTTGAGAAGCCATTGTGGGCTAGGTTTGTCTGGAAGGAGTGTTGCTTGTTAGTCGTACCGAAACCGTAGAATCTATGTACATATCTAGGCCAACTTTTCCCAACGTCGGATTCGCTGAAAGCCACAGGGTGCCATTGATAGATTCGATTAGTCACGATACATTTAAAAGGTACTCAGTCCGGGCCACAAAAAGGTATAGTTACCATGGAGAGACGGTGGTCCACAAACAAGGTGTTGTTATCCATACTAAATTCCTACAATGTTATCGCTGAAGTTTAATGAAACCGGGGATGTGGTTGTTGGCGGATGATACATAACAGCACGATAACAGCAATAACAGGTACGTACCTGGCTTTACCTACCAAAACTCACTATTGATATTCCCTCCTTTCACAGTTTAAACTACCATCGCGTCTAGCTCCTCGGGAAACCAGAATCTGAACTCGTCCGAAACACCTATAATCGTCTAATTATCAGCTTTCCAACGCGCCATAGAACGTGTAAAACGGACATATTGGGTCCTTAGCGCATACTTTCAAAGTGTAACCACACCTTTTTTGTGACCCGGACTGAGTATTGTACAATATAGAGTACTTCAGAAATTCATCCCGCCATTTTTTGGGTGGGGATTCACTTAAATGGCTCCACTACTACGAAAAAATGCCCTTCTGTCATCTTCGAGACATAAGTAAGAATATGTTACTTTAGTACCTACCTAGATATTGTACAATACGTATTTTTGAGGAACTAAGTAGGTACTGTACTTACTGATAAGTAGTTTGCGTCCCATTGCGCATTGCGCCCCACGCGTGCGATGTTGTCAAGTATTGGCAAGGTTCCGAAGGACTCTATTCCAACCTATTCAACCAATTTCTCTATCGGCCGCAACAGCATTCAAATCCAAAGCCCAAGCTCGGTCTTGTTCTTGCAGCCACAAAAAGGTAGACAGACCCACAAGTTTTAGTAATACCGTAGACTATACTATTATTGCAATGTTGTATTATCATATCAGAGTTTTCTCTAAGAACAATTAATATCTATTCAATTGCCTTCGTCATTAGTAAATAGGGTGAAGTATAGGCCCTCATGGCCACATCTTCTCCACTATGATAGGCGATGTATCATGTCTCTACAAAGAAGGAGTAGAGAACATCCCCGACATACCCTCAGAAATCGTGGAGATGTCATCTGGGATAGCTTGTGGATTCCTCTGCTGAATTGTAGGTCCTCCTTGGTTTTCCCATTGATGCTGGTAATTCGCAGCTTCAGCGTCATCCTGCGGTTGTGCTGCCGCGGCATCAGCCTGCTGCTGCTGATATGCCGCAGCTTCAGCCTGTTGTTGTGCTGCCGCGGCATCAGCCTGTAGCTGCTGATATGCCGCAGCTCCAGCTTGCTGTTGTGCTGCCGCGGCATCAGCCTGCTGCTTCTGATATGCCGCAGCTTCAGCTTGCTGTTGTGCTGCCGCGGCTTCAGCCTGTTGCTGCTGCTCCTGGGTTTGAGTCCACGCTGGTGGAACCTGATACTGGGTTGGCTGGGCAGGCTGCTGGGGCGGCCACTGATACTGCTGCTGGGGCGGCTGGGCTTGAGGCGGCTGTGCTTGAGGTGGCTGGGCTTGAGGCGGCTGGGCTTGAGGTGGCTGGGCTTGAGGCGGCTGGGCTTGAGGCGGCTTAGCTGGCTGCTGGTTGGACGGCTGCTGATACTGCTGCTGCAATTTTTGGTACGGAGGCGGCTGCTGATACTGCTGATGCCATTGAGGCTGCTGCTGCCACGAAGGCTGCCACTGCCACTGCTGAGCTGGAGGCTGGGGCTGCTGCCACTGAGCTGGGGCAGGCGCGTCAGCAGAAGGAGGAGGAGGCGCGCCAGGATGAGAAGTAGAAGGCGCGCCAGGATGAGGAGGAGGAGGTTAAGGTGTGCCAGTATTGAAGGTACCAGGTTGAGGTTTGAAGGGTTTGCTAGGAGCTCTCCCAACACCAGTGGTCCTAGAAGCCCTCATTGGCAAGCTGCTGAATGCCTTCCCCGAGTTCACCTTGCCCTTGGTCGCATCAATTCTCTTCCAGTTGATGAAGAGATGGCCATTATGTTCCATCATTCCATTCATTTCTCGAGAATATGAGGTGCCATCGGTACCAACCATGGTTGCTTTCCAATCAGCTACATTAGCCTCAACTTCGTGATCAAGATCAATTGCCATGTGGTAGGCTCCTGCTCTGCGATTGCTATTTTGATCGAGTGTACCGCCATTATTCTGGACGATCTCATGACGGGACTGTTGGTACTTCGCGTCGTTCTCGTCAAACCCCACAAACACCTCACTCATCCTCTCCTCATCACCCATCATGCCACTTGTAGAGGTAATGATGACCCTCCTCTTGTTTGTCTCGTGGGTCTGGACGGTAAAGTCCTCAATAGATTGGCCAGTATACATTTGAAGACACATCGTGACGGACGTATCGTTAGAGACAATGGTAATTACCCAACCAACTCTCTTGTCCCGCACTTGAATGCCGGACATAGTAAACACAGGGACTTTGTGATTTTCACGTCCAGGAGCATCTCTGGGTTGGTGGCTGGTCTGAGTCTGAGTTTTGAAGAAATCGCCGTTGTCTTCGTCGGAATCTTGATAAGCAGACATGTTGGGCGTTGATGGTGGTAGTGACTCGTCTCCAGAGGAAGGTGCTTCTCTATAAGATGGGCTCTTCTTCTGAGTTTGAACTTCCTTCTTGTAAGCCTTAACACACTTGGATTTAAAGTCTCGGAAGGGCTTGCCGTACTTCATACAGCGTAGATCAGCGTAGTTTTGGTAGAACCAAGTAGATGCTTGATTAGTTCCCACGCCGCTACGGAAGTAGGAAATCAAACTCCTGCCGTGTGGTGAATCTGCCGAAACTGTTTTCCACCCGCCTTCTGGACGTGATAAATATGCACCGTTGATTTGATATCCAACCGAAGCTCTACCGTTGAAATGATCCTGTGGCATAATATGATATGAGTTCGAGGAAGATGATGGCCGGCGGAGGGCGGAGCCGGTTGCATTCAATCAATCGCAGTCCCGCCATGATATATTTATTTGATTGGCCAAATATGTACTCTTTCACGAGAATTGAGTTAGGTTTGTAACTCTATATATTCCTACGTAGAGAGTACATTAGGTATCCTGTGTATGTAGAGGAGCGCCAGCCTGGTTCGTTATTTTGCTAAGTAGTCTATTTAGAGGAGCAAACAACTGGTTCGTTATTTCGCTAAGTCTTTAGCAATCTAAGCTTCACTAAGTCCGCTAAGCGCGCTAGCATTCACCAATTATCAAACTCATGTTATCTAGAGCTTTTTAAATTTACTAACTAAAAATAAAGAACCCTGATCACACATAACAAACAACATATCCTCCAAAGTTACAGGCTACATATTTTACTGGGTCACGTAGTGCTTTCTAAATCAAAACAAAAATACCTACGTCAAAAACCAAAATTTCGTGTCTATTCAATACCCCCCCCCCCTCTTCCTCATAACCACACATCGTTGAATCTGTGAAATTGTACACACTATCTACTTTGGGGGATTTAGTGTGTGAAATTGCATATACTCAGCCAAAAGTCCGCCTTCTCAAATCACTATAGTATTATATCTACTACAACAATAAATCTACCTAAACAATGATTTCAGTAGCGCAAATTTTTTATATAAGGTCCATACTAAGTATTCCTATAACAGATAGGCCATATAGACCCATATTTATCTATATGTTACACCTGAGAAGTTAATGTGAAAGTTTTTACACATTAGCAAAGTGATGGGGGGCTAAATGATGACACATGCTAACATAGTTATAAACCTCACTCCTTTGAGATTCTCCGCCTGTCTCCTCAACTCCCCCCACCGCACACACTACCATACTTCATAATGCTTCTAAAAATGATTGAAATTTGTACCCTTCTTTTACAAAAAAGCTAAATTTTATCACTACTATCCCATCGATAATATTCAATAATATTGTACATGTGAATACACAAAATATATATATGCATTACACTCTATACTTGTATGATATCCCGCTTGGTGCTATTTTTACACTCCCCTCACCAGCACCCAACATCACAATCGAAATCTCCACTTCCACCCCCCCTCACGAACACACATACATACATACATACATACATACATACATACATACATACATATGCACACACACACCCTCACACTGATAAAATCTCGAAAGAAATACTTCTCACAACATATTTTAGAATACTGAAATTCAGGGATCTCATAACCTGCAAATGAACACTACCTTCCTGATGTTTCACAAATAATAGTACAGATAATATAATATATTAACTTAACTTAACCCTAAGTAAGTAAGATATCTTGCACAATCAGCTGAACTTTTTTGTGATCCGCGACACCGCGAAGCTTGATCGTAGCGAGCAAGTTGTGAATAGTGTGTGGAGGTCGGTTATCGCAGGTTATCCCGACTTATGTACTTGCTTATTAACGGCTTATTAACGGCCGCTTACGCTTAAACACCTACGCAGGAACTATACAAAATTTTGGGTTCAAAAATTGAACTTTTTCCTATAATATAAGACTGTATCTATAATTTTTCCATGTACCGATTTATGGCGGGAGGCCAAACCCCAACCGGACAGACCGTCCTCCACCAAATCCACTTTTCGAAATCTGCTCATTTTCCTTTTTCGGCAGCAACACTGCATGCCGGCGCTGTTGTGGTTTGTGGGGTCGAAAACTCTGACATCAGACTCCCAATTACCTACACAAAATCAGCATAGATACCCTCGCCTAAAGTTTTCAATGGATTGGGAAAGGCCTATTCTCCACGCCAGAAGGGCAATAGATATGAATCACTTTTACAGTCGGTTAGATCATTCAAAAAGCTTCAACTTGATGTCCACAAGTCAAAAATCACCATGTTGCTTCACAGGTCTGATTTTCGTCCTTCAGAGCGGTCCCGCCAAAATCGGTACATGGAAAAATTATAGATACAGTCTTATATCCCTGGGGATTTTTACCACCAGTTTTACTGGTGGTAAAAAAATTAGCAGGGTTAACCCTAGCGATACTGGTGGTAAGACTGGTGGTAAGAACATACCGCGTCTACGTCTACGGAACTCAGTAGGTAATCTAAGCTTCAAGATTGACGGTGACATGAGAAGAGAGACGAAAGAGAAAACAAGTGATATGGTAGAGAACTCCTTTTGACAAGAGAGCTCACGAGAAAAAAATATAAAGGCTCCGTGTAATGTAAGGGATAAAAT
>JAZGVR010000073.1:0-15157 GCA_037356255.1 Thalassiosira tumida | reverse complement strand
AAAATAAAAGTGAATAAATCCATAGTTGTAGGTAAATATCACTAAAAAACACTAATATTCCACGAGGAACTGGCACAAAAAATTGCCTTTTTCTGGGTGCACCCACCCCCCTATTTGCAGCCATTGTAGCCATTGCAAGCATTGTAGCCATTGCAGCCATTGTAGCCATTGTTGCTATAGTTATGGATGGGCGTATGTCAATGGCATGGTCCATGTGTCGGTTTGGTTTCTGGTTCTTCATTTGAGGGTCACCACCTCTGCAGAATGTACCAATTCCCATGTGAAATATTTGTATTTGTTGGACTTGCGGTTTGCAAGTGCGATCTGGGAAAAAATTTACTATGATGGTTGTTAAAATGATCAAGGTCCATTTCTGTTTAATGAATTGGTAGGCAATACAGTGGGTTGACATTGCCGCTACCAAGGCATATCGCCGCTGGGTTCACCATAATCGATCCACAAAATCAGCTGGTGATGGCGCATACATTAGCTAGTTTAACATTAGTCATTCTTTAATCTATACTATGTTTCTAGTCAAACATTGTTGGATCCCTTTGGAAAAATATATTCCTGTACTACTTTTTTTTGAAGAATTGAGGGATCTTTACCATGGCGAAAGGGAAATCATCACGGCGCCATGGTTTTGGCTGGTCACCTCATCTCACTATTTTCAGGTCAACGTCTGACATCCATTGTTGGGCCTGTATGATGCTGCTGTGTATTGTATAGCTATATTTTTGAAATTAGACTGTATAAACTGATAACTTTATGGAGATTAGACTCTAGGTACCTAGACTTCCTACATAGACAATGTGTCAATCGCTTATAGTAGCTAGAAAAGAACACCCCAGCAGTGATCAATCTGGAGCATATAATGATCTCCTGCAAATTCATGATGGCTGGGGAGGTTCCGGGAAACAATCTTGTTTTTTAATTGTCCGGGTTCTATCTAGGAGTTGATAAAAGCCATAGTGACAGTATGTGCCGGTAGATGGCGGTAGAGGTGGTGGTGGGTTGTGCTATTATTTTGAACCAGGATTGGGTGGACATTCGAAACGGGTAAACTAGCTTGTTGAGTAATTCAAATAGGTAGTCCTTTGAGGATGTACGACGTAAGCATAACGTACAACAGCATGGCACGACACACTTTGATTTATATCATGTCGTACCAACGTCATGACGTCACGTCATGATGCCATGTCATGACATAACATCATGACGTGGAAGTCCAAATGGGTAACTAAGCTAACTTACGTACGTATCTTCGTAACGTCCCTTCGGTTGTGCGTAAACATGAATTCCCGTGTATCCTATATTGGCGCAACCATTGTCATCTTCGGCCCCACGTCCATTATAGCTAGTGATGAGCAAAATTGTCGCGTGAGAAAAATTGTCGCAATTGGTAGTTTTTGAGAATAATATCTTCACATCTCTCCATGACAGCTGATGACCAACCCATATCCACAGATCAAGGGCTAATTAAATACAATCTCTGGGAGCGACAGAAAAATGATTCGGATTTTACACTAAAGTTTACCGAAGATTGTACATGTATAATTTGTATAATTTGCTTTTGTACAACAATTGAGGACTTTCGTGTACCGCTGTATTGTACCCAAAACAACACACATCACTATATTGTACAGTATATATTGTATCCAAAACGACACACATCCATATATCATCTCCGTCATCCTTGCGTCCTCTGTCCGTCAAAGAAAAAGTCAACTGCACCTCAAATTCTCGTACATCGTGATAATTACATCCCCAGATGTTGATACATTTAATAGTCCATGTGGTGGTGTTTGAGGCCGGTGCTTATTGTCAACGTAGTGAACAACGTAGAGCAGCCAATTTCCGCTCTACGTAGTTCGCTACGTTTTTGTCGGACCTTATCACAACATATCGAGCGACGTAGAGCGTGTTTTGGAAGGTTGCTCTACGTCGGTCGGGTTATGGGCACATCACATGTCTACAGACGACCTCCCTTCTACGCCGGCCCAACGTAGAGCAACACAACCCAAAAAGGGGTTAATCTGATTAACCCGCAAATCCGGTATGTAAACCTACGTATTTCTACGTAACGAGCGCCAACAAAAACGTGTGCAAAAAGGCAGGCAATAAAGCGGACAATGCCCCCTAAATTTCCAAAGTCTGTTTCCTGTTGGCAAAAGGAATGCATGCGTGGGGTCGTATCGGCAAACCGGTAAAAAGAGAAAATTAGTTACATAGTTTTTGTACTAGTTCTAACGTTAGTATTTTGGATTTAATGTGGCGGGAACCTGCTCTAGGTTGTTCGCTACATGGATCATAACTCCTGATAAAAACACAACGCAGAGCGACCCTGAGAATGGACGAAAGTTGGATGCGCTACGTTGTTAGCTACGTTGACCGTAAGCACCAGCCTGACCTCGTTGCGACCGTGCGAGTGCTGATGTTGTGCGTGCCTCCTTGCCCGTCGTCAATCAAATATGTTTGCAACAACGACGATAATGCATTGTCGCCTTCATTCACGCCGTCCACCGATGCCACGTCTGTGTTTGCTGCCAACCTTCTTGCATCCCTCACGCCGGCAGTGGGGTCTACCGAGACGACCACCATTGCTCCCGCTCTGTCGGCGATGACAAAAAAGGAGAAGGTGTCCAGAAACAAACGTCAAACATGACCGCATTGATATTATTCACCACAAAGTGTGCAATTGGGCGCGTCCGGGTGTGTTCGAGTCGGACAAGTACTATTCCGCATTTCCCTTCTCCATATATTTCATTCAGGTTATCAAAACCACACATTCTCCTGGATTGCTATGTATCCCCCTCAGATCTTTAGAAAGCGCTGTCCCGAGATGTCTATCTAGAGATTACTGTTTTTATACCTCTTTCTAGTGACTCTCTGTAGAGAGCACTTGCTAGAAAGAGATCTCAGTCTCTAGAGATATCTCTCCAGAGATCACTATTTGAAGATATATCTCTAAAGATCACTCTCTAGATAGAGATATCTCTAAAGATCACAATCTATAGAGAAGTATCTCTAGAGATAGTACTATCTCAGTTGGTATATCTCTAGATATTGCTCTCTAAATCTCTCTAGATCTCTCTCTAGAGATTGCTACCTATAATTTCTCTATATAAATTGATCTCTAGATATCTCTCTCTAGAATAGATCTAGAGAGCAATTACTAGATCTGTTTCTCTATATATCGTTCTTTAGATATATATATATATATCCAGAGACTGCTCTTTCTCTAGAGATTTCTCTCTGGAGACCTTTTCTAGAGATTGCTATATGGAGATATCTATCACTATCAGAACCCTTTCTCTAGATATTTCTCTCTAGATCCTCTCTCTCAAGATCCCTTTCTCTTTCTCTAGGTCTCTCTCTAGAGATTACTGTTTTGAGATATCTGTTTATAGATTACTTTTTCTGGGTCTCTCTCTAGAGATTGTTCTCTAGAGATTGCTCTCCAGAGACTGCTCTGTAGAATTTGCGCTCTAGCTATATTTCTCTAGCAATTACTCTATAGATCTTGCTTTATAGATCTCTTTCTGGCAATTGGTCTCTAGAGAGATACTATTTCTAGCTATCACTCTGGAGATTTTTCTCTTAAGATAGGATCAGGCTCTAGAGAGACATTTCTCTAGATCACTCTCTCTAGAGATAGTACTCTTGAAGTTGGTAGTAGCTGCGACCGACGGTACTTTGATCCATCTAAGCCTCAGTTGTCAATTGTTCCCACGCGCGATGTGGTTGTCGTGTCTTAGTTGACGCTACTTTGATGGAGCCTTTGTAAGCCACAATGTGTATGAGCCGTGGATGGTAGTGCTTCAATGGAGCCACTGCCAACCTCAATTTGTAGGAGCCGTGACCAGTAGTACTTTGAAGGAGTCAGCCTCTGCCAACCATCATGACTGATTGTTGATTGTTTTGTTCTCGGCATTAGGTGAGGATTGAGGCGCTCCTCCTTGACTCTGGTTGATTTTGTTTTTCAGTTTGACATAGCTGTCGAATTAGGGTCTGTTGGCAAGGTTTGGCTCAGATGACAACAACGTTTTGTATCCCCGTCAAAATTTGAGGACAATGTCCACGTCGAGGGAGAGTAGGAGGCAAAAGTAGACGTGAATGCTGTTGAGGACGGTGGCAACCATTCACCATCTTGACAACAAGTCAAGGGATAGTTCATCCAGACACTTCATTTTGTAGTAGATGATGATATAAATTGGAAGGTAGAAAATCAAATAGCAAGCCATTGTTGATAATATGAGCAAAGCACCATAGTAAGCTAGCGACAACATATCAATTGATTGACGAATTGTAGGTGAATCAACATACCATAGTGAGTTAGCATCAACATGGCCATCGGTTGACAACAATAGCTAGGGATGGCCGGTCAATCTTGGAATATTCATGCACTTTGTTATGTGTATGGTAGACTATGACACGGAATGCAAATAGTGGCGCAAAATGGAATAGCACTTCATCACGTGTATGGTAGGTGATGACGCAAAACATAAATAAAGCATGGAAGCTGAGGGCGGCGTGACGTCAGCGTGACATCATCATGTAAATAGAGATGATGCTGTTGATGTTTTTGTGTCATGGTGTCATCCTCACAGTTTTTTGTGTAGTTAGGCTTATTGGTTTAGCGGGGTCAAAGCGCACCGCCTTAAGGAGGCTTGGCAGGATCTGGCGCGCAAAAACGTTACCTAGTAATAGTTAATAGCTAATTGTGGCAGGATCAGCGCCATCATTTACGCAACAAGGGCCCCATGTTGGCAGCGCCTGCCTATGTTGGATCATTAGCTCCCTACATAAATAAACCCCAACTTACAATAAATAAATAACCTGTAATAATTAGCCGAAAGTTAATTACATCGTGTCGAGGGATATAATTAAGGTTCGAGAAGGTACAATAAATAACTAACCTGTAATAATTAGCCGAAAGTTAATTACATCGTGTCGAGAGATATAATTAAGGTTCGAGAAGGTCTAATTTGACCCAAGTACCAAGTCCCTCGCAAAGACCATCTCTATCACTTACTTTACCCCAATCAATTCCCACCTTGCCCCATTCGTTTTTGTTCTCTTTAATATTCTTGTCAATTGCATGCATGTACTGTTCTTTAAGCTAAGTTTTGCCATCAAAACCCTGCTCAATGAACTCATCAATGGCCTCTTGACTCTTTCACACAAGGCCATTTTATTCTAGGTTGATTATTAGTTCTTCTTGGGAAGGTAGTTTTGCTGCAGTTGATCTAATGTCTTCATTCGTGATGATTCTTTTGTTATGTCTGTTTTGTTGTTACCCTTACTGCTACTTCTGCCATCTTCCTCAATTGCATCAACACTCGTCATGCTGATAATAGCATCAGTCACATTGCTTTGGATTTTTTAATTTGCCTTTGCATTAAGAGTGTCACCATCTTGATCCCTCAAAATACACAGCTCCTTAAACCATGTTGTGCCAAGGTATGGATTGGTGATGATAGTGATGAGGCAACCAGGCTTGAACTTGTCATCGTGGAAATATTGGTTAAAGCTTCTCACATAGCCCTTATATAGTTCAATAGAATACAAGAACACAATAGGCAGGTTCTCTTTTGATACTAACTGGTTCCTTTCTACGTGGATCACCCAAGTACGTAGGATGTTTAATCGTGACTGACAAACAGTATCTACCGCACAAACAACACGGATTTTTACCTCTTGCAGTCATGGATCAGCTGGTCTAACTTTGTAATTGGTGTTCACACCTCTGTTTAGGCTAAACCAAGATCCGTCGCACCTTCCTCACCTGCTGTAGATGATGCACAATCCCTTGGATGTTATTATTTGATGGATAGAGACCTTGCTGTGAATTTATGAATGGGGAGCATTAAATTAAAGCTGACACTAAAAATAGTTTGAAACAAGAAGTTGCAAAAAGAAAGATATCCACAACACACAAAAATGCAAAACGCGAGACGTGGCATGAGGCAACGCCGGTCATGATGGCCCACCCACCACCCACACAAACACACCATATAACCCCTTTTATTTTATATTTTTACAAACACCTCTGGAGTAAAAATGAAGTTTGTTAGAGAGCGTGTTTGTGTGCCCACCACCCACCATGACGGCCTTTGTTGCTCCGTTACTCCGTAACATTCCTTGCTTCCGATCGCTGCCGCCGCTGCATGATTAAAGTGTACGACCGCACGACCTCTTGTTTTAATTGATGCTGATTGGTGTGGGGAAGGTTACAAGGAAGGGTAACTAAGACTACCAGGGTCGCATTATAGTTAATATAACAAGCAATGAGCATTTAATGAACAACCTCGATTATTCAAATTGAACTAGTTTAGAGATAATATAACAATTATAATGAACTAGATTAAGATAAACTTTGTCTAACAGATGCTGCTGAGAAGAGATCGTTCCTGTCCTACCGATCGTGCAGGCGGCGGAGTCTAACAGGTCCAATCCGCCCAAGCAAGGGTGCTTCGGCAGTTTTCCCAGCTGGTTGACCCTCTCCGCTAGGCTGTTCTTCAGGCTGATCAGGCTACCTTGTATGTGTGATACCTTCTGAGACTATTTGATTTGTTTTTAGTTCCTCCATTGTTGTCCTCCTCTCCCTCATCCCCCTCGTTGTCCCACAGCAGCCTGTCCACTGTCCAGCCGTCAAAGGCGGCCGTCCAATTATCTGCCCCAAAAGTAGTCCTGGATCTTCCCAAGCTTGTTGTTGATCACGCAACCAATGGGTCCGTTGCCATCCCGGCGTCCAGGGCGGTCCGGCCAATTGTGATGTGGTTGACCGCATCATCTTTCATGGAAACCATGTTCACCTTGACATGCCTTCTCTTGGCGTCAATCTCCCCCACGTGATCATTGACACCCTCCCCTTGATCTTTGTTGCACTCCAACGCCGCCAGCTCCTCTGAATCATAGTAGGCGTTGCCTGTCTCCATGCTAGATCCCTAGTCACGCTGCGTCAACCTCGCCTGTGGCACCACCCTCAATCTACCGGAACCGCTCAGCCCGTCCGCCTCCCCTTCTGACCCCTGACTCAAGCCGCCGTAGCCCAACACGTCGGAGTAATATGGATTCAAACTTCAAATCCTCCCACTCCTGTCCCCGTGCCCTCCCATTGCAACAAGGGAAATGGTACCAGCGCCCGCTAACGCGCTCTCGCTCCACCTCCGTGGAAGGTCCCCCCTCTTGTACACCTCCAAAAGGGCGTCTACATGATCACCCGCCAGGGACGTAGCCGCGCCGTTGGTCTCAAAGGAGGTGCGTAGAGAGTAAGTGACAACGTTGAACATGGCGGATCATGGCTCTCTCAGTCGGCAAACGGCCCGCGGCATTACCAACGTGATGTGCGTGTGGACCAAGGAACAGGCGTTAGGTTGGTTAGACAGATAGGAACAATTGTTTCGCAGAGTAAAATCAGATGAAAAACTTGATCAACTCTTTCTTTTTCTTCCCTGCCGCTTCCAAAATTTCACATTCTTCAGTCTATAATAAATACCCTACATGGTTGGTGGCACCGGCGGCGCAGGGGGGAAGAAGGGACAGGCATAGTTTTTGTTAGATGAGATGTGATTAATTTCTTTCAGGATAAAATAATATAAAGATAAACTCATCTCTTTTGACTTTTTGCCGTTGCTGCCACGGTTAGGCAATCTTACACCTACGGAGAAGACGGAATGGGCATTGTTTTGGTCAGACAGATATATCATTAACCTTGAATTACAGCACTTGCCATCATGGCAGATCTTACCATGTTTGTTCCTTGTGTTACCGCATTGTCATTATTAGTCCAAAGTTGTTGTTGTGTTTTTGGCGCGCTTTGGTTTGTGAAGAATTGCAAATCCAAAAATGTAGTGAAAAAAAGGCATTATCGTGTGCTGAGATGGGAACATAAGACTCGGTCGAGGTTTTTTTAGAAAAAAGAGAGGCTACTTAGGAATTTGTGTGCGCCTGCATCACTTTTAAACAATGCTAGTCCACACAGGAATAAAACCAGTTTAACGTGTTGCTATCTATTGGCATGGTGATACAAGGAATGTCATTAAAGGAAGGAGTTGCCGACCAATCTTTGCTGGTATCCACCACCTTTAAAGCTTGTCATTTCTTTTGTAGTGCGCCTTCAACAACGCAAGCTGTAGAATTGTTTCAGCAGCAACCTCCATACAGTCATATTGTGCATCAAAGTAGAGAAGATGAGCCCTCCTCATAATTGCCTCAAACTATGTAACTTGCTTCCATTCTGCACGTGTAAGATTCTTTGGTTCAAATATGTCTGACGTTGTTGCTTCCTAACAAAGAGCACACATTGATCAAAGTGAATCCTGAATGAGTATTAGTAACAAAGTAAATCAGGCAAGATTTGGTTATATTAAGATTCTAACCACGCTAGACATAAGGCTGTGTCCAATTGCTATATTTATTCATAGTAAGTCCGCTGTTGAGGCGACAGGTATATGCATATATCCTCTTCGTCAGTAAGACGGAAGGAGGTTAGTTTAAGTGCAACCGTTGACACATACAGTTATACTTTGTGCACTCTGTCTAGTCTGGGTTTTTTTCTTTTGTTGTTGCCGCGTTCGACCATTGCTGATACAGGACATGGGCTTGAACAAGTTACGGGTTGCCGTTAGTTCCAATCATTTGCTATCTCTTGGCTTGTGGCTCTACCAATGATTACTGTTCGTCGCCGGATTGGATGGTGGTTTTCAACGCGGGGTTGTCAAGCGTTGAGTAGAAGGGCGTTAGTTGTTAGATTATGTGTGGGAGCGTAACGAAGAAGATATTTTTGGTTCAGATGTTGTTGGCAGCATCGGGTTTTCCGCCTCCGTTGTGAGGTACGTGTGGCTAAGCAATAGCCCACCTTGTTTGCGGCTTGCATTGCATAGAGCCAGTAGGTCAGATCTACCAGGTTTTCATTCTTGAAGCTAGCAAAGTATATTTCTAGAAGGTAGTTGCTGGGATCAAGCTGAGGCAGACAATCCACCTTTCCCAGGACTTATTTCTGCTGTTGTAAACCCAGATAGCCTGTGGCATTGTCATAAAGGGAGACATTGTGGAACACCCACTAAGCATGCAACATTTGAAGGATTTGTGATATTAGTTGCCTTGACTAGGCGCTGAGGGCAAGCAGCGGTGGTGAGCATGCCAGGGACACACGTTGTAGGTTGAAGATTTTGATGGACAGTTTTGCTTCCATGAAGTCCTTCCAGGGGATCAGATCCTGACTTTGTGCAACGTTTCTCGTGTCTGGGACAGCTAGGGAAATGAGCTCATGGTCCACGTACCACGGAGCTTAATGTATGAAGGAAGTCAGTACGGTAGCTCTTTGTGTCCGTGATTCTTTTGCAGCCATTCTTCCAGTTTTTTTGCCATGTCATTCAGCATGCCTGTGTGGTTGGTGTTGGTGCAGACGTTGAGGTGGGACGTGTGCTCTTAGCATCCGTAGGAAGGGCACAGTCTATCCCGGTTCAAGTCATAGTGCAACATGACCATCTGTGTTCCACAGAAGCCGTATCCTTGCTTGGATAGCCACTGCCTTTACATGTGTGGATTTTTGCTCAGGGTTGCGTCCCGTGTACCTAAATCAGCTGCGTTGAAGGATTCCTGTGTCCAGCCAATGCCCTCGGCCCGTTGTTGATTGATATTCCGATCCAGACGGGTTTATGGCGTTGTATAGAAAGCCATGGCCTCCTTGTGGCCCAGACCAAATTGGACGTTCTTTGCTACGCCGGTGGTTTGTTTGACCCTGCCAATAAAGATGCTAGCGTTCTTACAGGGCAGCTTTTGTTTACTGGGTAGACAAACTCTGGGATCCAAGATGGAGGAGACAGCCCTTCACCAATACATTACACACACAGTTTTGTTGCTGTACCAGAGTGAACTGGCCCCAGCTTTTATAGCGGTCTTGGTGCAATTCCACCCACTGATAGTTAAACCTGTTTTTGAGACTGGTTTTGACGTTGTGGAGGAGTTGCTTGATGAACGCCTGCGAGGCACCGGTAGGAATGCAGCGGGGGAGTTCCTTCAATTTATATAGGGCCCCTTGATTGTCACAGCAGAGCTTTCCTGTCGTAATATTGAAATTGTATAATTTCTCTATCACCAGAGTGAGGTTGTGAATTGTAAGAAGGCCCATAGTGTCTCCGCAATACAAACCCGCGTTTGGCGCAGAAGGAGCCGTACAGGCGCTTCTTTGTTGCCATACAGTGGATTACCCATCCGGCCCCGCTGACTGTAGAGGCCAGTTTTGAGTTGAACAAGCCATATGTTACCCAGAATGTGGGGCCGTTCTTGAGCGCGTTGGCGGTCTAGGCAAGGGTCCGTCCTTTGTTCTCTATATTTCTCCACATCCATTGGCCACCCCATGTCTTCAGAAAGTGGAAGAAACCAGCAGGTTCTGACGGGCCGTCACTAGGGCTGGACCAGAAGAGCTGTATCGTACTTCCGCCACACCATTGACCTGCAGGACTGTACACGGCTTTCCATGCGGTTGCCTACCGTCATAATGAGAAGAGGCAAGAGAGAACGTAGACGCAGAGCAAGTTTGGACGCCACCCAGAGTGGGCAGGTAGTAGTTGATCACATTTGCTGTCTTCCTTTCTATGACCCTGTCATTGGGTTCAAAAAACCACTCCCAGTCACGGTGTGTGAGGTGAAGCCATCATCCAAGCAGCTGATGCAGAGAGAGCCCCATGCCAATGTGTCCATCCCATAATGTAGCCCAGTTAGCCCAGTCTGCACTGGTTGGTCTCTCTTCTGCAATGAATAAGACAAGCGCGGTGGATTCGAGGTCAACAACGGAGAGAGACATCTTCTCTCAAGAGTCTTGCCGTCTGCTGCAGCCATATCCGATAGAAATAGAAGATTCCACTTCAATCGGCACCGGTTATGGCTGCGCAGCCGGTCTTAACAGCTTTGGTGCTGATGGCGCATATATGCGCCACTCTCGAGAAATACGTTGCGGAACTCGCGTTAGCAAAAATACACTCGCGTTACACCCCATACGTACTTCGTGGTATAGACAGTTAGACTCACGGGCTATCTTTTATGAAGTTGAACTTTGGAGCATATTCAGCGTGTCCTGAGCTATGACGACCACTCTCCTAGGCTCTCACATCATAATCGGACGAAGGAAGGTTATATTGCTAGTAATAGTACGAGAATCTTTTTTTTCTTCCAAAAATGTAAGTACTACAGTACCAGTAAAACCACGCACCAAGCTAGTAAAAAGAACAGATTGATCATGTCTAAAACAGCCTGAACTATGGAGGCAGAAAGGCGCTGCCGCAAGATCAATACTGCATCGCGAGCGTCCAATTTTGAGACGTGCTGATCGCGACTTATATTGTTTGATGCATCTTTGAGGTGTATGTTGCGGCGGCGCCATTGGATCGAATCAGGGCAGCCAACACGGCCCCGGATGGAGGCGGACGACATGGTTCTATCTTCCTCGTGATTTACTAGGTGGCGCGTGTTTAATAGGACATCCGTAGAATATGGCAAGAAAAAAATATTTACTATTTTTACTGTTCCTACGTGTGTAGACACAATTGGTTGTTGGTTTGTATTTTCCTAGAACTAAGTACTTAACACACAAACTATTAGCATTGCGTGGAATCACAGAAGTCTGCGGTTATAAGGAAATTGCCCTTGCGTGGGAGTGGGAGTGAAATGGCCGGGCATGATATATCCAGTTTGAATGTGTATTGGTTGAGGCATTCCCAGAAGGAGCAAGCCTAGCAGGCGTTGGTTAGCATTCTAATGGATGGTAAGGCGTGAGTAGCGCGCAGATGTTGGTCCCTGCCTCCAGTTTCTGGCTTTACAGTGAAGTGTTTAGCGTTTCGCCGATAGTAAATGGAGTTGTGTAATGTTGAAGGAAGAGGTTGATGCGGGCTATCAATGTTTCTGTGAGGATCTTGTGGAGTACGATGTCCCTGAAAGTGGAGTGTAGATGCATCCATCTCCAGCCGGACTTGGCGTTGCGATTCACACCCAGGTAAGGCAGCATCTTCCAATACAGTTTGCAAAGCGCGCCCCCCTCTATCTCCTGACTCTCTAGATTGTCAACAGAAGAGGAGTTACAACCCAGACCGAATTGTAGCCGTGCCCATAGCTGATGGCATTGGCTGGCCCAGGCCCACTTGTTGGGTAGTAAGCCGACCGTGAGGCGGTCAGTCCATTGCTCCAGTTTCTCTGCAAACATAGTCAACTACTTCAATCAGTCACCTGCAGGATTGGTCCAGACTCCAAGAGTTTTTTTCGCATTGTTCACCTTGAGCTACATGACCACTACCTCCAAACCATCAAGCTGTGGGACAGAAAATCCTCCATTGTCCACCATTGATACGTACGAACAAGAACCATCCCTATGCCACTCATAGTCAACCAAATAATAAAAGCCATTTTCTAGCTTCAGATTGCCGCCCGTACTAATGATCAGATGGCCCCACAATGCGAGAGCTTCTTGGGACTCGGCCAAGAGCACTCATGGGCTCCAAACGCATTTATTCATAATGAGGAGGTGGGTGTCATTCGCATACAAGACGCCCATAGTATCCAACCCGACTAAAGTGATTGGTGTCTCTGTTTTGCTGCAGAAACCCAGTGATTTGTATATGGTGACTAGCACAGAGCTGAGTACAAGCCACCTTGCCAGAGCCGCACCGTTTCCTTGACAGAGTCCATGTAGGATCCGCACAAGGTTGCCACCCATGAACGTGGTGAATTTTCCCCACCCCGTGCGGAGGCAAAACTTTATAAGTTGAATGGATTGCAGCATTGCGTCAATTGCACCAGTCTTGACGCAAACTATAAAGAACAGCAGGGACATAACTGCGCAATTAATGCGGTCATAGTCATAGCAGTTGGTGGCATCTTCGGAGATGAGGCAAAAGGACAGGCAACTTTGGTGCAATATGTCTACCTGAAGGATCTTATTGAAAGACCCATTCTCTGCATTGCTCTGTCTCTCAATATATTGCTCAGATGAGATGAGTCCGCTATTGCTGGTAGTGTCCAGCATCCTTTTCCCAAACAAATGTGTTGTGGAAGTTGAAGTTTGCTTCCATTGAGAGAATTACCTGGGGCTTATTTACTCATGCTAAGCATGCCATCTTTGCAATCACTGCCGTAAGACCATAGCTCCACCGCTCCGGTGAGCACCCCGTTCTGAAACACAGCGTTTTCTTTTTTTTTATAAACCTAGACATTTTTTAGAGTATGCCACTGCTTTGTAATGGCCGTAGTGAATACTAGAAAGAGACAATGCGGTCCCCTTCCAAACTCACTTCCAGAAAATTGGAACTCCTCCGGTATGATAGTCAGCGTCACCTTGCCGTTAAACATCTACACTCTGATCCGGCCAATCTCTTCAAAAATTAGGGCCGTGTCATCGTTGATCTCATCAGGGATGTTGAATGTGCGTTTGACTATTTGTTTTAGAATTTCAGTGTCTATTATGTAGCCGAGCTACTTAGTGATTTTGGACAAAGATATCAGTGCCTCCGATGCTATCTTAAATTTGATCTTTTCTTTGTCCCTTTTGTCGTCTTTGTTGCTTCTGATGGCCAGATCAAAACATTGTTGGTGGAAATGAAGAACTTGGATTGAGCATCAAGGTGGTCAGTCTTGGCTGTCTAATAGCTTTGCTTAGTCTGAAGCGAGTCCTCCTTGCCAAAGTTGAATCCACCCATCGCTCCTGGGACAAAATCTGACATGTTGATCCCCACCCCCCTTCCGCCTTGCGCTGAGATGCTTCCTTCTACATTTCCTATGTAGTCTTGCCAAGATTCCTATTAATAAAGTTTGTGTTGAAGGATTGATTGTGCTCCGCATGTTGGATTGCTGCGCCTGAGATGACCTTTTAGTGCTTTTCATCCCATTTAGCCTGGCTGGCATTCTTAGCGGCTGTTTTGTTGAAAGACTTGGTGATCAGAGCCTTAATACTCTTCTCCTTCTACCCTTGCCGCATAGGAAAATATTTCATATAGCCTGCGAGATCCGAGGCAATATTTGTAGCCTTTTCGACTGCCATTGGATTGGTGCCAGGGAAGAAGCCGTCGTAACTACCGCGGCGGTTCTTTAAATAGCTTACCAAAGCCTTGGTTTGACGGTCCTTGTTTTCCTCATTATATCTTGGAAAGCACACTCTCCAGGAAACTGACGTGGTCCATCGACGTCAGGAAGTAGTTCAACCACTACCTTGTACTAGGGGCGTGTGAGGCCAAGGAGAGTAGTTGACCGAAGCATTTTTGCACCGCCCCTCCTTTATTACTTTCTCACTGTAGCGTTTATTTGTCCCATCATCATCCCACTTATCAGGGACCTCTTGAAAAAAAGGCATGCTCCCGCAACACCTTCCTCTCCAAGAAAAGTGTCTTGACCTCTCGCATGACCTTCAACATGCGCGGACCGTTGCTGACAGCATATAAAGGTAGGGACTTTCCTGTGTAACGCGTTTTTTATTTTCTTTTGGGGCTTTGACATAAATGCCGCCTTTTCCCAATCAAGCACGCAGTGTAGTGTGGGGAAGGGAGAAGAGTGCTCATCCTGCAGAAAGATGTGATGGAGACGCATGACAAGTTTTTGTTAACTTTCAGTGAACAATTTGAGAACATCTGCAAGAATGACGCCCATAGGTGGCGGCGTGGGCCCATAGAAAAGAGTGACGCCCCGCATGTTATACCATTCCTGGATGTTTTTATACCACATGCGGTAATTATCTACTTTTGCCGTGTCCACCTCAATTTCATCCATTACGTTTGGCATGTCACTTGTTACCTCCGGTGTACTGATTTCCACGAGGACACTGACTACTACTCTCCTATTTTTATCTGACGGTGTAGGGATACCCAAAAGTGCTGCAATCTCCATCTTAAGATATAGTTTACATTCGCAGAACAACTCCGGGAAGTCTCTCGCGTTGTATATCCCGTATTTCCTGGCCGTGGTGATTGGCTTAAGAATGCAGACGCCGGGGTCCTACTTATAGAATGGGATAGGGCCTTGGTCCTCCCACATCTCCATCACCAGCAGGCTGCAAGTATACTCTTCAATCCAGATGGCGATATCGAAGTACGCCCCGTGGGTGATGGCGGGTGGTGTTGATGAAACATTTTTACGCCTCCTGGCATGTGCTCTGGAAGACGCACTATCG
>JAZGVR010000072.1:0-22793 GCA_037356255.1 Thalassiosira tumida | reverse complement strand
TTCTCAGTACCAACTACAGTCATACGGTTTTTCCCAGTCCCGCCATCAATGTCTACCAACGAGTTAACAAGATAATTAGGAAGGTCTTCCCCAGGGTTAACATGGAAACCATCATCTCCCTCGTCAGCTTGGCCATGTTCACAACCTTCCTCCATTCCTTTCTGGGCTGTACAATTTTTTGTGTAACCTCCTCGTAGATTGGCTATTCCTGTGTTATATTCAAGCTCGCCAGCTTCGTTATATACAGCAATGAATGAACGAACTGTAAATGTATCATCGCCTGATTCACCGTTGAGATCTAGAATGCATTTATTTCGAAGAACATCAAAGAAGTCTGGGTGACAATGTGTAGAATGGCAATATAACAAAGCCACAAAACAAGTCGATTTCATGTGTGTGTGAGAGGTATTATTAAAAAATCATCAATTGTTGTTTCTTCTCTTTGATTCTGTAATAAAAACTCACCTCCACCACGACCCCCATGAATCACGACTGGATGACTGCATCCATCAGAAATATAGCCCTTTGTGGTTAATGTTGTCTCGATGGGGTCTTTTGTGGACACCCCATAAGTTGCATTGCGTTGGTCGTTGAATTTCTGAAATGACAACAATGAGAGTGAGAGGATTCAGTTCATAAAGATTTAGACAATGATGATACTACTTATAGATCACTTTTAGCAATGAAATATCCACCTGACCAATGTGGAAAGATTCTTTGTCATTTCTGCCAAAGGAATACATCAGTGAAATGGTATTGTCAAAATAGAGACTATGTTTTTCATGTGCAAAAGATAAGTTTGATGGTGAGCAATACAACTGAATCATTTTTATCATCCGCAAAAAACATGTTATACTCACCAATTATCATCTTTGTGCAATTTTAGAATCAAGCTTGAGGTTATTACCGAGTCTTTGTCTAGATTCAACCTTTCAAAACCTCCATCCATATTTCCTGGATCATGAATGTTAGCAATGACAGTGTCTCAGCTCAATACTTTACATGAATTTGTTGGCCGGAACCCAAATATGGCAGGGTTTCCGGACCCCAGTGGAAATGAAAGGGTGGGGCATCCCGTTTTCCCCACGTTGCTAAAGCCCTAGTTTAGTGACTTCNAAGTATAATAGTGAGCAATACAATAGAATCATATTTTGTACTCCACAAAATCAAGTTATACTCACCTATTATTACCTTCGTGCAATTTTAGAATCAAGCTTGAGATTATTGCCGAGTCTTTGTCAAGATTCAACCTTTCAAGACTTCCATCCAAATTTCCTGGATCATGAATGTTAGCAATGAAAGTGTCCCTGCTCAACACTGTACATGCAATATCAGGACAGTGTAAGATCACTTCGTTCCCTTCACTATTGTCTCCGATTATATTCAGGTTCGAAGATCCAGTTGATACGAAATACATTACTAGCTCATCCGCACCATCTCCTCCATTCCAAGAAAGGATCGTTCCATTCATTTTATTGCGAAGCACTCCTTCTTCAGAAGATCTAGAATCCACATATAATTTGTCTTCACCGTCACCTCCAAGAATTGTTGCATTTCCTTTATACCCAAGGCCGTAAATTTGAATAGAATCGTTATCTGCACCACTATCGATCAACAATGAGGTGTGGCTCGCCATGGCATCCACTGTTACATTATCATTTCCTGATCCAGTATGCAAAATGAGAGAGCCCTGGGTTGAAATCACATGGATGAAATCTGCACCTCCTTGTGACGTTACATTCAACGTTGAGTCTGTGGGGGTAGAGGCAATGTTTACAACATTGTCAAATGGGCCAAGATTCATTGATATCTGTTCAACTCCGAAAAGGAAAATTTCTGTGCCACTCGAAGTGTTCGTGCTCGAAGAGTTGCCTGTAGAATCGACACCATCGAATCCTCTCATGAGATTGAATCTCACGTCTATATCCTTAGATTTTGTGGNTGGATGGAATCTGCACCTCCTTGTGACATTACATCCAACGGCGAGTTTGTGGGGGTAGAGGCAATGTTTACGATATTGTCAAATGGGCCAAGATTCGTTGATAGCTGTTCAACTCCGAAAAAGAAAATTTCTGTGCCATTCGAAGAGTTGCCTTTATAATCGACACCATCGAATCCTCTCATGAGGTTGAATCTCACGTCTACATCCTTCGATTTTGTGGAGCCATCATCGTGGATGAGCAGATAGTCTGTTCCATCGCCTGCGTCAACAATCAGGTTACTGTAAATCCGATTCTCCATACCACCACCTTCCACCCCTATTTCGATTGTATCGTTTCCAGTGCCGCTCGTGATGTCAATCAAAGAAGAATCATTGTATGTCTTCTTGATGCGTACGATGTCATCACATTTACTCATGATGAGGACAATGTCCTTGAATGGTCTTCCATAATTCAAAATCGCTCCATTAATGTTCATCTCTCCTTCATTAACTTCAATCTAAGACAGAAAGAAAGATCAAGATTGTTAGTGTTGTTCATTTAAACACACAAGCAACCAAAGAGGTCCATAAGCTCAAAAGATGGATTCATACCGTGAAGCCTTCTGTACATGCCGATGACTTAAGTCCAAAGTCTACAGTGAGAATTGAATCAGTTTGGTCTCCATTAGCAGTGATTTCACATCCTGATTCGATTTCATGCCCGTTGATGTAAAGGTTTGTATGCCCTTCTAGATTCCATGCAGAATTGCATTTTTTTCCAACAGATGTTGTCAACGAATCTTGAATGGGGGATGGCAAAAGCATTTTGTTTTCGTTTTGTTGTTCACTAAGCAGACGCCGGGAACTTGAGATGAGAGACCTTTGAGCAGCAGGTTTGAAATTAGTCACGCCGAAACCAACAACTTTTTCTCCTTCAATCGCAATTGTACTAGTTTCGATCTTGCTACGCCCGTAATTCAACTCAACTCTTTCTAACCCCCCAGCCTGTAATAAGTACAATTCAACGCAAGAATTGATGAAGACAAGTCAGTAATGAAATATATGTTGTTGTTGGTCCAACAGGTTCACCAAAAGAAAGGAGCAGGTTCTAAACTTACATCCGTTTGAGCAAGGATGCCTTCAAGCTTTATGTTCTTTGGATTCAATACAGTGATTTTAATTGTTTTGACACCTTTGAACGACTTGATGAGACTTATGCCATTGATGACATGCCAACAGTCGATATCTTCATTTCCAAGAGTACCTCCCNAACGACTTGATGAGACTTATGCCATTGATGACATGCCAACAGTCGATATCTTCATTTCCAAGAGTACCTCCCTTGCTTTGACACGTGAGGCCATCCTTCACAATCGAAAGTTGTCCTGAGGAATCGAGTGTTGCCATATCTGTAGGGCAAGCAATAATTGTGTTAGCCGTACAAAATGACAAAAACGGAAATTTGGCATGGGGATCAAACTCACCTGGGAAGGGTTTTGGTTGAAGCTTTAGTGGTCCAAGAATTACAAGGTTGAAGTCTATATAAGAAGGTGGAAAGAGGAAGGAAGGTGTGAATAACAGATGATTATCCATGAATGGCATCAAACGTGTGCATGCAAAGAGGCCGTGACAACCCAGATGCTCACCTTGCCTCATTTCATACAGGGTGATCTCCACAAAGCCCAAATAAAGGCCAATCTTCACATACACAGAAAGGTTGAGTGTGATAGTCTAGAAAGTGGTGGTTGGCAAAATGAGCAACGGGGACCAAAAAGAAGAGAGCAGATTACAATAGTCTCATCGTACCAATGTGATCTCAAACCAGTCCAGAGGTGTTGTCCTATTTTTGGAAGCAATGAAGTAGAAACAACGGTGATTTCAGTTAGACCAAGACAGACGACACGTCTGTGTACTTGCACTTGCATGACACTTACCCCAAAGCTAGGAGCTCAAATGGGCGGACTAAGCCTTGACTTGTTTCAGGAAAGGGGTCGAACAAATCTATTTCAACATTCGCTGTTATACCTCCTGAAGCTCCCACTTTAACAATAGCAGCACTGACTTCGATTGCAGCGAAAACATTAGCTTCAAATATCTGCATAATAAGAAAGAAACAAGAATTAATAATGAAATGTTAAAAATACAATATGAGAATCGGAAAATCTTGCGAACAAGTTACAAACTCACAATCAGAGGTGTGTCCACCCCATCAAAAGTATCCCGGAGTGCAATTGAGTTGAGAGCTTTCAATGGATTTTTCTCTTCAACAGCTTGCCTTATTCCTTTACTGTCCAACACAACAGCGTACTCGACCGTTACCGATACTCCAAATCCTGGAAGAGAAAGAATTTAAACAAGTCGTACATAAGTTGAAAGAGTTTGCAAAGGTTGTACATTTCATGTACTGTTATTACACGATCCTTGAAAATTTACACATGTCCGTCAAGCAAAACAAGATCTGTATTCTCACCAATTCTCAACTCCACAATTGGAGGTGCATAAAGAATGAAGCTCCTCTCTATGTCAAAGGCAAATGTAATGGGTGGGGGGTGGAACTCAAGAATTTGAATGTCGCCTCCGGAAAATAATCCAAGGATACTGGCAGGGTCCTCCATGAAAGGAAAGCTCAGACCTTGTGTATTTCCAGCCTTGCATTTCAGCTGTCTTGCCAGGCAGAGAGGTTTTCCTGTTTTGGTACATCCCTTACAACTACCCTTGCAGGGGGGATCGGCCGTATTAAAGTCCGTTGTCGTTGGACAATTGATGGACAAGAAACGATTTGCGGGGGAGATCCGGAAGCCTGCTGCATCATAGGTTGGAAACACATCCTCCATTTCACGAACTGTATCGAGAAGACGATGGACTTCACTGTCACCATTGTCATCAAGGAAGTCCATAACTCCACCGGTACAATTCTTATCCTGAGAAGGTTTGAATTGACAACTCTCTGCAAGGAGAATCCCATTCTCGTCCATATCATTAAAGGTTGTAGACAATTTTTTCATAGATTCATAGATTTTGAGAATTGTTCTTACTGTTGGTGCCCCACTCTTCTTTCCGACAAATATTTCTGCCATGTCAAGGAAAGTCACTTTCTTCCCTGCTAAGTCACTTACGCCGGGCAATCGTTCGGCCAGTATTTCCAGAGGTCCGGCAATTTGGTCAAAGGTTCCACTCTTGTCTTCGTTGACCAGTTTGTCTAGAATGGGCTTTACTAAGGCTGCAATTTTAGTGACCTGAAAGTAATAGAAACAGTCAGTTTCTGTGAAAAATCTCATAACATCAGCACTAGCATACAGTGCATAGGTACTTACATTTAACCGAATATCATCCAGCTTGGCACATGCGAACTCATTAGCAGATATGTCCACTGGACATTCAATATCGAGGTGTAGAACTTCGTCTGCGCACAACATACGTAGTCCTCGGTGAGCATCTACCGGAATCGAAGCCTCAAGTTTGCGACGATCAATGGCTTTCATACGTCTACCTTTCTTCGTTGATGTAGAGCCAATATTCCTCTCCTTCTTCACAATCGCTTGAAATGCATCAGAATCACCCCCTCCAATATTGAGGGAAGGGATCCAATCCTTCACTTTCTCCAATCCAGGAATGGGAACATCCAGTTCCAATTTGGCACTGTCCACTGTAATCCCTGCAGCTGCTGCAACACATATTTGAAATAAATCCTAAGAGATGGTGCATCGTATTAGCGAAAGACATTTAGAGAGAGGTACGTGGTATGCTTGGCAATTAAGTGCAACAAAAATACTCACCTTCTTGACGGGAATTTTACTGAATTGGTCTCTTGCTATGCGTCCATAACGAGTTCCTGAGGACTCAATGGTTTCGGGGCTTTTCAATCGCAGGGCTCGTTCTTTGTCAATGTCTACAAATATTCCTGCACCAAATTGAATATGGGCATTAGTCAGTTCCAGATTCAAGAAATACAGAAGTTTTGCATCTATATCCAAATTTTGGAGCTCAAAGTCGGCTACAATGGTAAACTCAGATTCAGCCTCTTCCCCAGGTTGGGGTGGATATGTATAGAGGAAGAAGCCTATATGGACAGGAGAGTGGAGAGTGTTTGAGATTGAAGGAAATACATCTTATTGATCTCAACCAAGAATGTGACACTCACCATAGTCTTCATCAAAACCTGCACAACAAAGGATGTGGAGTTTTCGGCATTGAGAATGGGATGCCAAAAAAGGAAGCAAGCCATTGGTATGCACATAAACTCACCAAAAGATAATAAGAACTCCCACTTGATTGTCAACACAGGGTTATTATTACCTTCGATGTTCAGCTGCAGTGGTAGTGCATCATTGCCAAGCTCAAAATCCAAATTTGGTAAAGTTATCTCTTTTTTTTGTCCTTTAGAGTAAGTTGTGTGAGAGAGAAAGTAAGATCAAGATTGTTTCTGTTTAGGTGGAACACACGAGCAATCAAATTGGTGTATAAGGTCAAAAGATGATTCATACCAAAAGGTATTGTCCACATGAGTGACTTGTAATCATGCTTTTTGGTCTTGTTATATACATCATCTGGCACCGTTATATTATCAATATTTTCGTAGTAAGTCACATTGACATCATCCAACAGAATTCCTAAACCCGATTCTCCCAAAATGCCACTGAGTACATTCGCAAGCAAGTCGGCTACAGTAGAATTATTGCCGTCGTTGGTGTAAGTTTTCAACACCGACTCCATTTCACCCACAACTACTCTTCGAGCTTTTGAAAGGAAATTGTCTCGGGTCCCTGTGGGTCAGAGACCAAAGAATGCCGTGCATGGGGTTTCAGTTGTTAGGGTTAGGAGGAATTTCTTCAAATACACACTTGGTAGCAAAAACTATTATACCGGAACTTACCAGCTTTTAACGACCGGCCTATCGACCTCCCGATGAAAGGCGCATCCAATTTTGTGACAACGCTGGTTGATAAGGCAAATGAAATAGGCAAATTTGTTAGACAGAAATGTCGCAATTGTAAATTAAAAAATGAATGTTCCATCATAGAGCTTGTTCTTACCCCTCTCTACCAAGACTCAATGCCTCAGCCTCCTTAAAAACTGAGTCTACCGCATCCACAATCCCCTGTGGATCCATCAACAAAATATCCATGAATGATGGAATACTCAACTTGACATTCACTTCATAGAATACAGAGATTGCACCTGGGTTCCCTTGTATGAGGTTATTAATGTCTGAAATCGACATTTTGATAAACGCATTTGCTTCTCCTGGAACATTAAGGAATTCTGCCTCAACAGATCCAATCACTCGTCCAGTAATGGACACATCAAGTTCACGGACTAGCTGACTAGGACCATCCATTACTACAAATCCTTCACGAGCAGCTGCTCCATTGGATTTCAAAAGGTAATAATTGAGATTCTCTTCCAGGCCAAATGTAATAGACAGAGGTTTGCCATAATTATCAACAGTAAAATCCGCTTTCACATTGGCACTGAAAGGCCCGATAGTCGCAACGAATGTGGCAACTTTGGGAAGCATTGGGCAAAATGTAGTCAGTGTTTCACATGATAAAGGTTTGTGCAAATGGCATGAACTTACCAGCATTTATTTCAAGACCAACAGCTACTTGGGTTGTTCCTTTGATGAACGGAAGTATTGCTTTTGTAGCCTTTACATACTCAAGTCCGATCCCCAATGTGAAAGAAAGACTTCCTTTGAGATCTGCAAGTGCTTGACCATTCAACCCAACTATGCCCTTTGCAAATGTAGCAACATCCTCTGGGAGATCTACTTCTTCGAGAATTGATGCCAGATCAATCTGCAGCTGTTTGACTTCCTCAAAGCTCCACAGCAACGTTATGTCAAGTTCCAAAACAGACCGGATACTGTCTGAAGTGGTGGTGATAGCAACATCTGGCTGGCCACCAACTCCATCTTTTTTTAAATGGCAATACAGAACACACAATTTGAGCCAATGATGCAATCAAAAGTCAATGGTTAGATTGTAACATGAGCAATTAAGTGACTAACCTTGTAAAAGAGATTCTAGCATCACTTCCAGCTTCTGGAATGTTCCACTGCATTCTGTAGAGTCTGTAGAAGTAGTGTTCGTAGACGTAGCATCCGCAGAGTTGCCCCCATCACTCTTGGGGCACCCATTCACAAGTGAATTAACTGCATCTACAACCACCTTCAAGAAGGAGGCTGTTTCACATGCACTGACACCCATCACTGGGATCTTATAGAGAAAAACAGGTTCACCAAAGACTTCTTTTCCCATCAGCCCGCCAGTACAAGAATCTACAGTATCGCCTTCTTTTGATCCAACTAAGAAGTCAAGTGCTTGCTTGAGGAGTCCAACTACTTGTTCGAAAGTGAGGTTGNCCTTCTTTTGATCCAACTAAGAAGTCAAGTGCTTGCTTGAGGAGTCCAACTACTTGTTCGAAAGTGAGGTTGCTCAGATCGCCCATGTTGGGTAAATTTATATCGAACACGATATCTGGCCTCGAACCAGTACCATTAGTGTTGTTGAAAAGGTCCAGGATGAACGGCTGTTTAAATGACCCTTCAAATTTTCCAACATCGAGTGCAAAAGGAGCCGTGGCTTTGACACTAGCATCAAAGAACCCATCAACGGTGACTTGGGCACTACCAAAGCCAACATTCTCTCTTTCTTTGATATTTTTCATGGTCGATAGCCAATCATTCAGAGGGACAAGCTGCCCTTTACTTCCCGCTGATAACTGAAGAGAACCAGTGATAGATGCTTCTACGTCTCCTTCTACCTCGATGACTCCGCCAACATTCGCAACTACTGTGCTAGACCCAGATACATCTAAATTAGCCGATATCTTAGTCAAGCCATTGGCAAATTGGAATCCTTTCTTTTTCATCTATAAGATAAAAATGACCAATTATGAGCAGAGAAAAATCACAGTAGAATGAGTGAGATGCCCATGGAATGTGAGACAAGTAAAGCAGTGTGATGCGACCCCGTCAAAACTCACCGTGTCGTTGGAAAAACCAAATGCATTATTTGTGACATTATTCTGGACAACCATTTCAACATAATCGTATTCGACATCAAACTCAATGTTGATGGTGGAATCTCCAACTAGAGAAACGTTAACGTCATCAAACATTTTATTAACCGCAGCTTTTACAATTCCCACTCGCCCATCAATGCCTTCATTATCAGTAGTTTCATCACAGGTAGGTATGTCAATAGTAGTATTGCCATATGATTTATCAGCCTTCCTCCATTCAATGTCAAAATCGAACGATGTAAAGTTGATACATTTATCTTCACTTAGGCTCCCAAGTAGCTTTAGCTTTTCATTGGTGTTAGCTTCAAGCACAACTCCGAACTCATTTGAGATACTGAATAGTCCACTGATGCTGAGGAGTGACTNTGGTGTTAGCTTCAAGCACAACTCCGAACTCATTTGAGATACTGAATAGTCCACTGATGCTGAGGAGTGACTCTTCAACGGTTAGACTAGCCAAATCACCAAGCTCAACACCAGCCTGAAATTTAAGGGGGAGATTAAACTCTTTGGAAAATTCAATGCCAAACATAAAGCTTCCTGGAGCTGATGCTGTGCTTGGTGAGTATGTAATATCTATCTTTGTGGATATTCCTGTAAAATCAGTTATAGCAGAGCTCATTGCATCTGCAAGTTGCTGAAAAGTAGAAAACCTTGGCACAATAGCCGGGTGGACTGGATTGTTCACAGGGATACCGTTGACGTCGATCATTCCATCTACTTCTTCCTCGACATTAAGTTCTTCAAATAGTCCAAACATGGTAATGTTAGATGGGAGTGTCTGGTTTTCACCCTTGTAAGACACAGTGTACATGAATAGCGTGTCTTCGTCGTCAATTCCTACAACGATATCGCAATCACACTCCTTGTACTCCAAAATGAATTTGTCGTCATCCGACTTTACAGGTGTGCACTCAGAAGAAGAGCAGACAGTAACATCGTGGGGCTCACAGTCACTCACGCTACCTTTCACATCACTGATGTAGTTCTCATTGTTGGTGAAATTGCCCCAGTCTTTGAAAGTGATTGAGCACACAGATGCTTGCTTTCTCAATGCAGCTGCATTTTCTGCAATGGGGTTGATATTCAGAGCACTACTAATAACATATAGTTCGAATTTCTTTGTTTCATTGAATGCATCAATGCTCTTTGTCCCTTTAAGTGTGAGACTCTTCACCCCTCGGTCATCAAAGTCTTCTACCTTTACAAAATACTGGAATAGCTTCTCGGTCAATACTTTGCCAATAGAAAGAACTTTTGAGAAGGATGTGTCAAGTAGAGGAATATTTGCCTCAAATGCCTTGTTTCTCATTGCATCCGCTAATACCGCTGTGATGTGAGTGATGTTCGCAAAAGAAAGGGCCGAGCGTTGGGGTAAGAGCGTTGAAAGCACAATGTATCCATGCATACAATACTGTGCAGAGCCTTACCATCAATTGTTCTCAACATATTGACTGCTGCTTGGGGACTGAATTTGATAGAATCAAGAATGGCATCCAAGCTAGGATAACGAACAACGGGTGGTGTTTGATCAAAGACATCTTCATCTGATATGCCAAAGTCAATAGCTTCCTCAATTTCCAATCCAGGAATCCCCGCAGACACACCAAGTTTAGCATCTATCTCATAGCCCACCTTGGCGTTGTAAAAAAACGAAGGAAATGCCTCCACTTGCGTGAAATTTGGTGCAGCATGAGTGGTAACATTACAATTAGCTTCTGGACAGTATGCAAGCTCAGCTCTGCCGTTCAGTGCAACACTGGCATCTCCATTAGCTAGAACCATTCCAAAGGAGACTGTTGGTTGGAGACTCCCGTCAACAAAGATCTGTACGACAATCGGGTCAAACGCAATTGATGCGTCAAACGTTCCAGTTTCTTTCTTTATTGTTATCTTTGCCCCGAACATCAATGCAGCTTGTATATCAAACCCGCCTGTCACGTCTAGTGCCAAGCTTCCGTCAGTGAACTCATCTAGGAGTCCATCCACTTTGAAATCTCCACTCAGATCAAAAGCCAAGAGTGAACAAAATGTGATAGTTAACTCTTCGTCAGCATCCACGTATTCCACATCAATGGAGATGCCACGATCATTTCCATAACAAATATCTTCGGCTTTTCGTTTAACATCAAACACGCTATCGTCCGGCATCGGGGGCGTTGCATTCAATTGTTTGTTCTTAGGTTTGAATAAATCTTGCAATGCTTGTCTAATTTCAATCTTGAGCTCAAACAGAGTAATGAAATCAGGGTCGGGGGCGGGGAGGGTGCGATTGGCGCTTGTCAAATTTATTGCCCACTCAGTCAAGTCAAAGAGGTCTGCCAGAGTTCGACCCTCACCAGCAATACAATCATTCAATGAAGACCTCACAAGTGGAATTTCTCTTGAGAGCGGCGGGTAGTCAGAGAGGAATGAAGTGCTGTCCCTCAGTTTGTTTGCTACTTCTTGTATCATTGCAATTTCAATCAAAATGTCACCACTATATAGAGAGAAAGATGGAAATAGTAAGCACCCTTCTATATGAGGAATGACAAATAATACCGCACAATATTGGGAGAAACACTCACGTGACCGAAACATTTGACGGCTGGTTGTCTAGAACATTGGTATCGTTGTATTCAATAAGTGCACCATAGCCCAAACCGTGCATAGTAACAAACACAGGCAGCGACACATCTAGAGAAGCTGTAATTTCAATCGTTCCATTATTTGGGTGAATAAATGAGAGAAAGTCGGCTGGGCTTTCAATCACTACTGGAGCTGATGGTATTGTGGCGTCAATTGTAACAAGGGCTTTTGCTTCAGAAGTCCCAAACTTAAACATGTCCAATGGGTCGGGCAACACAGCATTATAACTCTTTGGGAGCAAGAGTGTGCGTGAGAATAGTGATTTCTTGGTACAAACGTATAAGATGAAGAGTGTAGAGCTTACCCATTCGTTGACACCAAATGAACCGTTCAACTCAAAGGTGTTAATCTTGACAAATGGATCGGGTAATCCAAGAGGTAATCCAACAGGTGGTGTTTCAAAGAGGGGATGCAAATTTAGCCCAAACGCCACGCTGATATCTGCTCTGACGCCAATTACAATGCTCTCAATGAGGCTTTCAGCAAGATCTTGTGCTGCATTTACAAAAGAAAAACCGGTCGCACTACCTCCCAAGTCATCTTTAGCATTATCTCCAACCGTGTCCCTCAGAAATGAATTTAGCATCTCTTTGATGGCGGTCTCACCGGTGTCACCAGAATCGAAAAGGAAATGAACACCAAATAGAAGCTCTTCCACTCCATTGCCAAAATTGAAATCAAAGTCAAAGGTCAGGTATTCGTTTATGACCAGCTTTACAACTGGCTCTGTTGTTGGATCAGCCGATGTGAGGTGCCGATTCAAAAGATCAAAAGGTTGCAGTGAGCCCAGTTTAAAGGATTTTGAAGCTTCAGCCATTGTCTTGTCCTGAACAGTATTGATAATACTTCCCCGTTTGACAGTTTGAGATCTTCCGCCCAACAGTGCTTGATCATGATAAACTCCTTCAGTCAACATTCTTCTACTCGATGCTTCATTTTCTCCAGCTTGCTTTGGTGCAACAAAACTGTTAATGAATCTCATCAATCTGATGACTGAAAGATTCCTAAATGTGTCCAACAGGAACTGGCCATTGATGACTGTTTCATTGCCAAATATACCTTGGAGTGCAGAGATCATATCCTCTGGAACGACCACCAAATCACTAAATGAGACATCACTTGTGTCTACCATATTGGTGAACTTTAATGCCTTTTGGATTTCGGCAACATAATCACAAGGAATAAATGTCTCGAGGATGACGCCCGGGGCAAGAAGGCCATTATCGGATAGGAGTGTGAAGGCATAGTCATTAAATGATTCTGATGGTGAGCACGCATCACCTTTATGGAGAGATTTGAGGCTGGCATGTTTAACCACAGAGCGGATCTCGGGCGGGATTAATGTTGTCACTGAATGAAATGAAAGATAGAAGTGTGCGACATTGTGTGAGACTGGAGAAAAAAGGACATCGAAGATAATCGTCTGTGCACAATCCAGAATCACTATTTTCTCAAAAAACGCCAGATATGGAGAGGGGCTGGGCGGATAGGTGAGGGCTCATCCTCGTATCGTCTCACCATTGTGAACAAATGCAATAAATTCTACTAGCCCATCAGCAAAATCTTTTTGATCGTTTATGATATCAAATAAGCCTTCAAGTTCAGTTGGAGTATCTCCAGCAGTAATGTTTGGGCCATATGCTGCAATACGTCCGAGCAAATCTTGCAGGTCTTTAAATACTGAATCCAAACTTCCTGCAGATCCAAATNTATGCTGCAATACGTCCGAGCAAATCTTGCAGGTCTTTAAATACTGAATCCAAACTTCCTGCAGATCCAAATACATGCAAGGCAATTTCACCAAGAAAGGTCCCCAGATCTACGCTAAATTTCATTTCATTGAACGTGAAATTTGTTAGGGAACTTTCAACGAGTAACCTTTAGAATTAAAGACAATGGAGAAGAGCATGAGATGAGAGAGGATTAAATGTGGGAGACAAAAACCAATCAGACTTACATTGGCGAGATCGTAACACCAGAGATATCCAAATCTACAATTATCTCGGTAGAAAGGGGAACGGATAGTATGGGAACGAGAGGGGCTGCATCGGCTGAGGTTATGTTGTTAGCTGAGGAGGAAAAGGGCCCCGTGCTCTTCAGCTGCACAGCCAATGCAAATGAAGAATCACGGACTCGAATATCCTGACCGACTGCTGTGAAGTTCACATTGATTGGGTCGACAGTCAATGAGGCCGACGCTTTCCAATGTGGTACTCTTAATCCAATTCCTCTAAGCAGAGCATCACCAATATTTGATGCTTCCGTAAAGATGCTTTGTATTTCATTCAGATTAATCTACAGAGACAGAGTGAGAGTGGCGAAAGAGAATGGTGAAGAGAGAGTAGTGAGAGCGAGTAACATACTATCCATGTGTGTGCGTGTATACAGAGATCAATGTTCCGTACCTCTATAAGGAAGTTGATATCGAGCCCTGCAGAAATAATTGTATCCTCCAGTATGTGATTCACGTCAAATGCCTCTCCAGAGTTTCCGCTATCTTTAAACCCAAGTTTACTAGTGTTTGTGCCACCATTTGAATCAAATGATGAATCGAAGAAGTC
Source organism: Thalassiosira tumida (assembly GCA_037356255.1). Taxonomy (NCBI): domain Eukaryota; phylum Bacillariophyta; class Thalassiosirophyceae; order Thalassiosirales; family Thalassiosiraceae; genus Thalassiosira; species Thalassiosira tumida. The sequence goes on along the minus strand of JAZGVR010000072.1, from coordinate 8,657 downwards.
TTTGACAACGTCAATAATATCAGCTGCTGACTGGGTGATGGTAACAGCAAGAGTACTATTGATGCCAACAGCAAATGTTTTACCATCAAAATATGGCTTAACATCTCCTTCAACAGTGATGTTGTACTCCTCGAGGGCGCGGTTGACTGATGAAATGGCATTTTCGATCGTGGCAATGAGAGATGAGTTCGTTGTGGAATTAGTACTTTGAAGGAGGCGCCGATCGTCACAGTCAAGAGAATCCAACTCTCCCATGGCATCATTCGAGAAATCCGTTATCGTTTTGATTATATTTTCGATCAGGGGATCCGAGATCTTGTCAAAGTTAACGGATAGAGAAGATTCCAACTCATCAAATGGTTGCTTAATGGTCTCAGTGATCTTATCATTGAGCCCCTTGAAAAGATGTTTTGCTGCTACAACCAAAGGGCAGATTTCTATCTCATAATCCACTGATGGAATCAGCTCGTCAAAGAAATCGCTATTGTTGAAGTACAGCGTCACTCCAAATGGATCACTTATAATGTCAGAATCGGGAAGCTTTATTTCGAGGGGAAACGCAGAGTCTAGGCTCGCTCCATATGTGAGGTGTGTGGACGATTTTTCATCTGAGAACAGTCCCAACAGGTCTGTCTCTCCCTGAAGTTCAACAAACAGTTTGACCAAGAAGTTCCCTTTATTGAGGGCGAAAGTAAGTTCTTTTACAGGCTTTACTCCATTTGTTGGAAGGCTAACAGGGAACTCCAAAGAGAGATCCTCTCCCTGCAAAGAGGCAGTCGCCTTAAACCGGTTAATCTTGAGGGATATGCCGACATCCGCATAGTTGCTGGGGATGTCTGCTGATGGTATGATTGCCTCAATAGTAAGATCAATGAGGAATGTGCCTGATAGGACAATATCTTCTAGGAGTTGAATCCGGTCAAAGAACGACTTGTCAATGAAGATATTGTTGCTAAGCATGTCAGCTAGGCCATTGACTGCATCCTGAAGTTTTATTTGTCCCGTCACATCAGCAACAACATTCAAAGCAAGCTTATTGGTAGTAGAGTCATAGCCGCCCGAGAATCTAAAGCTATCAGACGCACAGCTGTTAGCAATGGCATCGAAGAACCCAGAAACGGTAGATCTAATGGGTAAATCATATGAAGTTGTCGGAAAACTCGAAGGCTGGCTGCTCGGCTCCAACGACGGTCGCGTTGACAAAGAAGGTGCTAATGACAGCGAGGGTTCGTTGCTAGGTAACGATGTAGCACTAGGCTGGTTGCTGGGAGCAGGTATTGATGATGGTTCCTGACTGGGGCTATTTGAGGGAACCATTGTCGGAGACTCAACTACTCCAAGCAAGTAATTCCTAGCGCCCTTTGTCATGCATTTAAGGTCAAAAGGGGGGAGGAATGGTGCATTGTCACTTAGCCAACTTGGATACGAAGTAGCATCAATCTTGTCCAAAAGCTCAAGGATTGTATGTTTAATCACATTCAGATCTGAAAGACAATGATATATATTGAATAATGACAGATCAGAAATATGTATCATTTGTGATGAATTCCATGTGGCACATTTTGTCTACTCACCTATATCCAACCCCACATCGAACTCAATATTATCCAAACTAATCAAATTATTTGATGATGCTCTGAGCGTGACTTCAGCTGGAACTCCTTCCACACCGACTGAAATGAATGATTCTATTTGACCGTCGTAAGTGAACTTGGACAGTTTCTCCAATGGGTTGTCCCTGAACACATCAAAGGGTACTGCAATGTTGTTTGCTTCAAGGGAAAGGGTAAGCGACGGTGATATGCCCAGACTTAGTGTAGGGCTAGAACCCAAAGGGATGCTGAACACATCTGCAATGACTGCAGTGAGAGATGTCTTGAACTTATCCAACGAAGAAGTTATCTCAAATGCTCCCAACGACAAATCAACTCCAACAGAGAAATCAATGAATGCATCTAGTGACAGCTTGATTTTTTCTGAGTCTGCAATACCGGTAAGCAACTCTGAGGCAGAATCAAAAGGACTTCCGATTGCAGACACCATGGCCTTGAATTGTCCGCTATAACCGTCTAATGTGCTAGCCAATGCTTGAGATATATCGCTGAGGGCTGGGGCTGGATCTACGCCAACAACACCAAGCTGAGAAGATAATTGAGGATGAGAGGATGAAAGGTTGACTGGGTGACTGCAGCAAGAGGGGATCAAAGTCATTGATGCAGAAAGAAGTGTGCTCGTATTGCCCTTACCTGAAATTTGGCACCCAAAGTTAGCCGGCCGTCTTCGGTGACATGAAAAGTAAAATCAAATGCAAATCCCTGCAGACGAGAATTAAATGAATGGACGGGATGGTGAGTGACCAGTTCACGCCGATGAATGGAAAGAAAGACACGTGAACATTCTGCAACTTACTGGCACGTTGTCCATATCAACTGTGGCAGGGAATAGCTTTGTGCTCGATGCGCTGTAATTCCCGAGTGACAACCCATTTCGACCAATACTAGCTTCGCCAATTGTCAGTCCTCCGGTGTCAATCTGCAGTTTCACGTCAAACAACCCATGAAGCGCTGCAGTAACTTCCTTGATGATTTTTTTCTTCACAAACGTTCCCAATGATCTTACGGATGGGAAAGGATTCTCGAAGAGACTGTCGTAGATATCAGATGCTCGGAAATTCGGGGATGCTTTAGATTAAATTGTAGAGAGACTGTGAGTAGAAGTAGATCACTGACTGGATAAACCAATATGTATAGTCTTCTTACCAAAGTCAACCGACGGCACAAGATCGAACGAGAATTGCAATTCTGGGAGATAATCATCAACATTAAAGACCTCAGAGTTTGATGGATCCATCGGCCGCCCACTAGAACTGAATGAACTAAAACGATCAAAGTTTATACCAGGAAACTCCTTTGTCTTGAGAGTTGCCAGTAGTTTTTTGGTGAGTTTGTTATTAAAGGCTGGAGCAAACAGTGTATTCATTGTGAACGATATTGCATTCGGATCGGAAAATGACTGAGCATGGCCATAGGCGATGGATAGGTGTCGAAGGAATCTCCCGACTAGGACATGTGACGAGAAAGAGTAGGTTTGTTGGTATTGTTTGATCAAACTGACTGTCACTTTGATGTTCAGACGTTGATCTTTACTAACACTCACCAGGAAAGTCAGCAGCCGATGGAAACTCTTCAGCAAAGGACTTGCCAATTGAAAGATCAGGAATCTTCACCCCATTGAACATAGAATCTGGGAATGCTACGTTCAATTTATTCCACAACAGAATTCGTAAAGGTAGCCCGTACTGTTCTGATGGTTTTTTGCTTCCAAGCTGAAGCATTGCCGGGAAACGGGCAAGAGATTTTGGTTTGAGTTGAATGATTGCTTGAAGATCTGGATCGATGGCTGCAATGTCTTCCTTAAGTTCATCGTAGTACTCTAAAAATTCATCGATGAATGAACTGAAATCAAGTCCAAACCGGTCCAGCACTGAAGAAACATTTCCAAGTGGACCCCCATTGATAGGAGGGATTGCTCCCGATGATGCAATACGGTCTGTTAATCCCTCCGTGAGGCTACTCAGAATATTACCTATGATATTCTTTCCGCCGTCGAGCAATTGTCTGGACAGATATAGAATGAGAATCGGCGATGGCTGTGAGGTTTGGTATGCATGTCAATGAGAACATAACTATTTGTTGTGCTCTTACTCGAGGTTCAAATCAAGAGAGATATCTGGAGCGTTGGTATCGAACAAGTTGTCATCGGTTATTGTGACTAATGGATCAAGACTCAGGCCATTTCCGAGTATGGTAAGACCGATGGAGAGCGGGAGGGAAATGTCCATAACACCAACCTTCCTCCAACTTGGTCCTTGGCGCAATGCCAACAAGGTGCTCGATATTTTGTCGAAATGAATCTTTTTGCTAACCTCCTCTATTCCAATGCCAAACCCAAATGCTATAGACAAGAAAGCTATCGGGTGAGATCAAAATGTGCGTTTCCAAGCCCAAACTATGCTAAATTCTAAATACTTACATATCTTTCCGTCGGTAACACCCAGCTCTGCTACATCTGCAAGGGCCATATTTCCATTTACAGTTGCTGAGATACTACACTTTGCACTAATGTCCTCGAACTGGATGAAGGAGCGACTTCCAATGAAAGGTCCATCCATTGTTTTGTCATTGTCACCGAACAAAATGTCCTTGATCTCGTCTCCGCTAATGTCAAATCCAACTTTGCGTCGTCAAAGAAAGGGAAGGCCGTTTTAGCTAATGAAGTGAGAAATAGCACACGTGATGCAATACTGATAGAGGAATGCATTCGTGTTCGCTCACTCACCAAGCACGCCAATGTGAGCACTTGCCGAAAGTGAAATGTCCACATCAAAATCAAATGGCAAGGCAGTGGTTCCCGAGGTGGGGGGGAAAAGATGTTTCAGAAAGCCAACCCCGTTTCCGGCGTTCAATATTTTTAGGGGCTGTTGGATCAACTCCTCCAAGCTTGCGATGCTCTGCTTCGATACATCCAATTTGAACCTGTAATACAAACGACGAAAAATAGAGTGCAAGGACATGAGTAAATTAATTACAAAAGGTGTATTCAAGAAGCGAAGGAAAAAATTCTTCGACGTACCTGACAAATATCATCTTCCCGTCATAACCTCCAGTAACGGATATATCGTCAATTAGATCGCTTGAGGTATCTTCGTCTGCCAAACGACGCTGCTCGGTTGACATTCGACGTGGCCGGATGAATCTATTGTATGGTAGATGATGAGCACGTAATGCTCGGCGGCGGGTTTGCAGTGGATGAGCACTGGCCGCACGCAAAGAACGACGCCGACTACTTGCAGTAGAACTCGTGGAAAATAAGCCACCAATGACCGAAACATCTTCGAGAACCATGGCTATCACGTCTTCCAATTTGGGAGCGGGGCCACCGGTCACGTTCACCTCGGCACACAGATGAAACAACTCAATTTTGGCTGGAGAAACGATATTTGGTTTTTGGACGAATAAGATATTCAATTTGTTAGCACCAAATGATACAAAATCGAGAAGTGATCAGACAAAAAGACACAAGACATATAAACTACATGTCTCTCACATTCCAAAATTCCATTGAAGAACTTCTTCCCGTTTGGGAATAAGTCGTCGAGAGAAGATCCGACATCCCCTGTTGCGTTAAAAAAATCTATGCCGCCGAAATCTGATTTGGGCAAAATGCTTGCGGGCGACAATGTAATCGATCCAAGTCTATCAAGAAGCCCCACGACAAAGTCGACCACGGCACATACATCAAAGTCTACCTTGACATTTACGGCGGCGTCGTCAAACAGATCGTCGTCTTCAAACATGATCGTGAGGGTCTGCTTTGCGTCGTTTAATGTAACAGCAAATGGCAACGACGCTGAGAGCTGTCCAAATGGCTCGAAGGCGAGCCGTCCCGTGATAGTGGTTGATAAATCGATGCCATTGTCCAAGCTTCCGTCGGCCTTGACCTCTACTTCGAATGGTGCGGGGAGTTGGATCCCGGCAGAAAGCGAGAAGAAGCCATCATCAATCGCAATCTCATTGCCATTATTGGTTGGGAAGAGATCAATGTCGAGACCGGTTGCACTTGCTTTCGCCGAGACACTAAGCTCTTCGATGCGAAGGAATAGGCTGCCAATTACATTGTCACTGGTACTCTTGGTAAAGAAGTTTTTCAAGTCTCCAACCTTGAATCCGGTGGAGACGACGAAGTCAACGTTGACAAGTAACTCGGCACCAGCCAACAATGCCGCCACGTCGGCAGCCGTGCCACTTCCTACGCCAAACATTGCCTGCGCCGGACCAAGATCGGCAAAGACAGAAGTCAAAGCCGCCTCAAAGTCATCCGCACCCAATGCCTTTTCAAGATGAAAGCTAAAGTCCATGGCAATCTCGCTCCGTCCAGGGAAATACCCTGCAAACACAGAGTCTAAATCGATACCAGCACCAGCACCGGCACTGAACTTCATGATTTCAGCTGCAAGATCCTGAAACGATGGCTGTTGTTGTAGAACTCTGTGTGGACCGAAAGCGTCAATCTCCATGGTTTCCAGACCACGCCGGGACGAGCACGAGAATCCATCAATCTTGTTGATGATGAATACCTTGAGGTCCCGGACCTTCTCCTCGGCAATGCCGTTGATGCTGTTCTTGATGCTCGCTGTTAAATCCGTGCCGTGAAAGATCGATTCCTCGTCGAACTTCAGGTATTCGTCCAATACGGGGCCGAGCACATCCGATATATCAAAGCTGTCGATGGAAGTCTTCAACCGGTTGGCGTATTCACAAAAGTCGAAGTTGAAGCTGACGGAAGGAGGGGTGCTATCGAACATGTTCGCATCTTCGGCCACGATACCCAAAGTGGCGGTGCTGCTCGTTCCGTCCGTCGTGCTCGCCGCCAATCCGGCGTTGAAGTTGCCATCGGAAGACCAGGGATCGAGTTCGTCGTGGGAGGAATACCGAAAGTTTGCCTCCACGTTCAAAATCCCCGTGAATTCTATGCTCGAATGGGCCAGTATCGGCAAATCCTTTTCGACCTGCGCTCTGAACTTGACGCCGAAGTCCACGGTCGTTTCCCCCAGGGTAAACCTTTTCTGTTTCATGTCGACGGTCAAGCGCAGGCTCAATGCGTACGTGATGTCGAAGGTCGGGATGGTCATGTCCAACGCCGGCAGTTGGCTCGGGAGGAAGGTAACCCCCGCGGAGAGCGACGAAATGACGTCTGGCGCAATGTTCAATGCCGCTTCTTTTCCCTCCATCGACACGACCATCGTGAATCGCTTCGCGTCCTCGTCGTGCGTGCATTCTATAATAAGGTTGCTCGCGGCCGCCACCTTATCGAGGTTGCCTTTAAGCTCCGCCGCGATATCCAACAGTCCATCGCTCGCGTCGCTCGCCATGATCCAAGCCTCCCGCGCTGCAGAATCGGCGCCGAACAGCTCGTCGAACACCTGCGCCTTCAAATCCAATATATTCTTGAGCGCCAAGGTGTTGGCCAAGGGCGGAAGTCCGATGCCATCCAGTCCGCCGACTATTTCCGTTTCGACACGGGCATCCAACGAGTTCAGCCCATCCGAAAAAAACGACCGGTAGGAGTTGGGAAGTTTGCATTCTTGTCCCGCGACGGAGGGGGGAGTAGTTAGGAGCGAAAGCAGAAGAAGGAGATAACGGGGCCGCGGTCTGCGGGAATCGGTCGAGGTCGAGGCGGCACGTCGACCCGTCTTGCTTGTTCGTTCGGGCGAGCTAGTGGCAGTAGTATCACGGGACAATGCCACGAGCAATAGGGGGATCGTGATCATGGCCACGAATTCCAATTCCCATCCATGCTGTTGGAAATAAAGAGTGGAGAGTATCAAAATTGAGGAGGGATGTGACAGAATGTGTTATGAAGGGTATACCAAGAGGGAGCTAGAAAGCTAGTACATCCCACAGACTTTAAGTCTCATTGCCTTCTGTTTATTATGCCTTGCATCCAACGCTGCGCCGATCCGAATGAATTGTTTCTGAATTGTGTCGTCTACCCTACGCCCCTACGCTACCTACATACGAGTTTAAGACGCCAGCGCAAAGAACCTCCGAAATCGTGTAATCAAAATAACTTACAACGAAAAGAGCCACTCCGGATTCCATCAGGAGTGTATAGATGAAATGACGGAGACCGAGACACAACCGCTCACGGTTGGTTCGTCGCCCTGTGGATGATGACAACGACACCGTCGTTGATGCAATGGCCATGCGGATGTTTAACTCGAGAGGTCTCGGCGTCATAGACTCAGCCAGAGCAGGAGGCGGAGCCCCCGCGTTGGCCAGCGTTGTTGTCGCAGCCGCACTAGCCTGAGCTGACGCCGAAGAATCCGTAGAAGCGCAGGAGCCAACAGACGCCGCAGGAGAGAGTAGAGACGAAGTAGGCGGAGGTGGAGTCGTGATATCGTCCGGCATAGCCGAGCGAGAGAATAGAGCAGCCACATTCTTCTTCTGCGTCTTCTTCCGCATTAGATGGCACGTATTTTTATTTTTATTTTTTGTTGCTTTGAAAGAAGGCGAAGGAAGAGAAGGAAGAGAGGAAAGAGAAGGGGGGTCGTTCTTTCGCGCGAAGTGCACAGATGAGGAGTCAGGCGTGTTAGTGTTAGCGATGCCGCTAGATACTTTGGCATGGCGTGCAGTGGATACGGCGAGATAGCAGCATGCATAATAGGACGATGACGATACAATTGCCAAGACAATCGCGGATGCACCAAATACCAATCCTAGCTTGGCAACGAGAGTTAATACGACTGCTACTGCTACCATCAATCCACCAGCTGTCGCCAAGAATCCGCTAACCTTCTTAGCCGACGCGGCCGTGGGAATATGATCCGTGATTCCACCTTCCGTCATGAGGACGAGAAGTTTCGGCTGGCATGCCGTGGGGAGACGGGGAGGCATGGGTGAGGTCGTATTGTTGTTTTGAGGCTTGAATATCTTTACAGAGTTTGTTCGAAGGAATATTTTGTGTTTCCACCGCTGGTTCACCGTTGAATGACTGCGAGCTGCGAGTAGCGGGCTCTCCGCCATAAAACGAACTAGAGTACCTAGAGTACCTAGAGTACCTAGAGTACCTAGAGTACCTAGAGTACCTAGAGTACC
>JAZGVR010000071.1:997-15591 GCA_037356255.1 Thalassiosira tumida | reverse complement strand
ATGGCAGTGGATATTTTCGGATTAGGTCTGGTTTGGAGATGAATGAAATTTGTTTGAGCTGGTTGTTTAGGGCGGCGTCAATGATTTGTTGGATTGGGAGGCTGAAAAATATCTGGTGCATATATTTCAGTTGATTCTGTTTGTATGGCTTGGTGTACAACCCGTTGGCTGCATGGTAGACTTGGTTCTTCTAGATGTGAAGATAGAGATGGTCAACAATTGTCAATTTTGGCTTTATTCCCTCGGCTGGGTTGATTGGTAGTTGCCGCAGTCCCGTCGTAGCGTCTCTGCCGCCACCTAAAACTAATTTACTTTCATAATCAACTCTGCATTTTTCCCTGTCAAAAATTACTTTGCATCCTGCATTACAGAACTTCCTGGTCAAGATGAGGGACGCATGTGCCAGACCTGGCACAATATGTGCCTCTGTCATGTGCTTGGGCAGCCATGGTAGATCTAGATTGCAGGTGTGGGTGGATTTGATGACTTTTCCATTAGGTAGAGTAATGGTGATTAGTTTAGTTGCTGGTGTGATGTTCACAGCTGGTGCGCCTGCAATCAAAAAATATCCAGCCGCTCCCAAATCTGAGATTGCCCATTTTACTACTATTGTCACCCGTTATTGGTCAAAAATTCTTTTTGCCTGCGGTAACTCTGTCAAGTTTTTTGCTTGGACAACACACTGCTATACTTGTTGTCTCCTCGCTGTGCGCGATGCATGATGGTTGGCTTGTTGCAACTTGCTAGTTAGTGGGGGGCAGAGTTGTTGGTATCAGGGTAGGGTAGTTATTGGTTGATTTCATTTCCTTCCCGCCAGTTTCACATGCAATTTTGGTGGGCTTGAAATTCATTTCCTTCCCGCCGGATTCGCGTGAAATTTTGGTCGGTTTGAAAACTCCACGCTGCATGTGTGTTGATTCTCTTGAATTTTTCATGGTTATCAAAGCGGGCCTTTTTCGGGCGTTCGACGGTCCGTTGAGGGGCCTGTCATAATGCTGAGTAGGTAATTGCTCCATTCCTCACACACTGTGATTGAGTTCAGAGTCATCGTCACTTCCCCATGATTAGAACGTGGTCCCTACTGTTCTCTCTTCGTCCTGCAGGTTTTTACTTGCCTTGTAGGCCATAACTACCGTTTTGTCCTCACCGTGATCGTCGACTTCCAATCCTAGCGCAGCATAATAAATATTTTCTGCTGTAGTTGTTGGGGATGGGTGGGGGTCAACATTGGGTAAGATTTAACTTCGTATCTGACTAAATTAGTACTATCTACACCCGCTGTCGCCCCTAACCGTCACGCCTGATACGCCTGTGGATTGGTGGGCAAAATACTCTTGTGCGCTCCTTCCATAACCATTTAATGCCCCTGCGTTGCATACTGTGTATAGTTTTGGCAAGTGCATCCTTCTTGATGCCTATCCTTACGGCATACGACGGGGCATGTCGCGCTAGTGTGCTAGATGGGAAGATTGAAGCTGCAACGGAAACACATGTTCTAGTTGTTGAAGCACTTGTTGTTATTCTTTTGGCCGGTGGTCGTGGCTTGGCCTGCCGGATTTGCTCCTCTGGCCGTTGGGGGTACTGCTCCTTATGCCACACTTGAGCGATCGTACTGACAGTTTTGTCCTTGATGCCCTCCGCAGCCTCCTCCTTGGCCTCCTCCACGGTGGGCTCGTCCTCCTTCACCTCCGACGGGTGGTACGTATGCATTAGCTGGTTAATACGACGGGGGAGCTAGGGGTGGAATGGTAGTGTATGCTGCCTGGAACACGGTTGCTGGCGGTGCCGGTTGCGCCATGCCATGATATTGGTATGGCGGCGTCTGATAGGTTGGTGGCCATAATTGAGATGGTGGTGCTGGTATCTTCTGCGTGCCGCGAGCCATGAGTACCATTTGTTGTTGTGTGACGACCATCGCCTGTCTGGTGGCTCCAACTTCCGCTTGTAGGACCGCCATTTCTCCGCTGTTGGCTTCCGTGTTTGCCTTGTGGGCTAGGTGAATATTGGTGATTGATTCATTGATCTCTTCAATGCTATCATCACTTTCCGCGAATGCGTTGGCCGCGCCATGTTGGGGTTGTTTCCGTTGAACCCCCCGGATTGGAGGTGGAGTTCGTGCGCTTCTTGGAAGTCACATTTGAACTCTGGCCAGGTTTGGTTGGCATCCGCAAACCCAACCCATTTGAGGACGGCGGTTGAGAAGAGTCCCATGTGTTGGATGGCGGTCAATGCCTTGTCCAACATCTGATCGGTCATATAGGCCGGTGGTTGCGCGATGGATTGCACATAGCAATCCTCAAGGCGATCAAAGAAGTTTTTGATCGGTTCGTTGGGGTTTCAACCTCCCGACCAGCGACGCTTCATAGCTGTCTTCTCCGTGGGTGTCATACGACCACAATTGGCTCGTAGGGAGTCAAAGATGACCTTCGGATCATTGGTTGGGTGGAATGTTCGCACCTCCATCCCGCCTCCTGGTACTCTGCAAAATATGCAAGGGACGGTTAGGTTGAGCGCCACATTGACCGCTCTTCGAATGTTTGACTCTGAGTTGAAGCAAAGCTTGTTTGCTGCGTAGATGGCTCTGGCTGCTCTACTCTGATTGGGTGTCTACTCGTTGTTTGTCTGCAGTACTTGCCCCAGGTTTGGCCAATTTGTTCAGGCAACGTTTGTTTGGAGGGCGTATACCGCATCCTGTTCCGCTAGCCCTGAATACCCGAGGTCCGATGTCTGCTCGCTCGGAATGATGGTGAGATTGTCGATGATGTCGACAGTTAGCGCACGGATATTGGTGGAACATGGGCGGGGAGCAAGGCTTAGGAGAATCTCAATAGCCACAGCTACATCCGTATATGTTACCATGGGGTGACTCATTGTCTAGCTGGCGGTCACTGCCTTTGCGCGTCTCGCTTGATGGTGTTAACTTTACTCTCGTGGTAGCGTTCTAGTCAATCGTTGAAACGAGTGTTCTATTTCTAATATTACTTAGAACTGTTGAAGTACCACTTAAGCTAATAACAAGTGTTCTAAGTAATTATGAGTTGCTGCTGGCTAGCTGCCAGCAGCCTACTTGGTAGTGCTTAAGATGTAAGAGGGATGAGATAGCTTGGGTGTGCTTTATCCAGAAAGAATTTCCCAGACTGTAGTTCCTGTTGCCCCAACAGTACTCATACTTGCTGTCGCACCAGTAAGCGCGGGAGCGGACACGTGCGATTGTATCTGTTAGACGAATCTAACATATTAGAAGGAACGCGGATCTAAACAATGGCAAACAGTCATCGGGTTGTAAGTAATCTTTTGTGTGCTACAACTTCTTATAGACTTGGCAGTGAGATGTGAGAAGGTCTGTTTGCTGGATCTATCAATAGTGAGAAACAAGAAGACGAGTGCGAAGAATGGACAAGGTATTGGTACAAACAGGCGTGTATAGATTTTGAGGAGGAAGAAGGCCTCATTGTGGAATCCCGCAATAGTAAGACATAAGAAGATGGGATCTTCGATTGGGCTATGTATTGGTACAAATAGATAAGAACACTAGTAAGGGTTGCATGTGAATAGCGGACTGTGAGCACATAGATCACACGAGTAGTAGTACAAAGTGAACACGTGAATATATATAAAGCTTGTTTCAATAAAGAGGAATAGGTATGTTTGGATGATTCAGAAGTTAGTATTGACTGGGAGTGAAGATACCTCGTTGTTATATCCCGACGGTCTTTAGAGATGAAGTAAGCTGTTAAGTAGAGCTCACTTTCTTGAAACGATCTAACAGGAAACAAATTAAGTTGAGGAAAAACAAGTTTTTGCATCGCCCAGGAAGGGCACCGCGGATCGGTAAATAATTTCTCATCAACATTAGTCCGATAAAGTCAAGAAGATGAAACGTAAGAGAAAGATGGATAAGATCGGCCCGCGAGGCGTTCTACGGGCATGAATTTTACCAGGGGTGATGTTACAAAACTCATGGTAGGTACACAAGGGCTAGAAAATATGTTTTCCGGCCAAGGAAACAACTTTAAATATGAGTTAGGGGAGCTAGCAAGCTATGTGACATCACTGATCTTCTTGGGCGCCCTGGTGGCCGATATGGCTATGTCAAACTTAGATAGCCCCATGTTTGAGAAACCGAAGGAACCAACGGTAAATTATCTCTCTGAATATGAAGAAACTATTATTGCGTTCTTTGAAAGAGAGGAAGAGTGGGATGCTAGAGTATGTGAGCGGAAGGAAAACTACATTGTAATCCATTCCTTCTTTTACTAAAGTACACTCATCCATAATTGCGAGCCTACTTGCAGAACGTAGATGGCAGGTTGCAATTCTTCCTTGATAAGAATGACATCATCAGGCTGCTAAGTAAAATTTATGGCACAATGACCTACATGGAACAACAGGATTAGAGAGAAATCTTTCTGTTAAAATCCAATAGTGATGACGATGATCTAGCAGGCCTAAAAAATGACGACCTGAGTGTGAGCCAAGTACGTACTCGGCGCAATAAGGTAAAGTCACACAGCTTAGATCTCTTTGACCCCGCATGTGGCGTACAATATTAGGAAGGTTTTTTGATGTGTGATGTACAAGGTCCAGAGACTGACAATTGCAAAGAAATATTGTCAAAAACACACACGTGAGTCTTGGTCAGAATATAACCACTGACGTGGTCGTACCTGATACGACATCCACTGCTTTTGAATAGGTCGATGTGAAAGTGCCGGAGGCAAACCCCGCAAACAGGTTGACAAATGGTGGCATTACCGCTGTGAAATTTCCTGTGAAAATTCCACGTAGAGTACCTACAAACATTGGAACAATATTGTTCCTCGAAAGACATTCGGAACTAGAATTTTCTTATGTAGTTTGTTTGAGAGGCCTGACCAACTACGAGAAGGGCGAGTTACACATAGTGAGTAAAGTGACCAGCAAAGTTTCAATTGATGATGTGGTGTATTCAGAAGATGTGCCCGCAAATGAAAACAGTCTTGATGTTATTTTGTTACCGGTGAGAGATATTATAGTCACCACGACAAGGAATGAGTGGATTGTGAGTACCGACAACAAAAACAACGCAGACAGCGCAGGAACGGAACCGGATGCGAAACCGGTAAATCCGATTCCTGGTTGTATGGTTAAGTGCAATTTGGGAGTGGTACCGGACGTGAAACCGGTAGACCAGCCTCTTGAGGCTAAGAGTACGGAATCATGAGTGGCTCCAGATGTGAAGACGGTAAACCAGCCTCTTGACGACGAGAAACATGCCTACGAGTCGAGAGTGGTATGGGATGTGATCTCGGTAGACCAGCTTCTCAGGGGAGTAGAATTTCTTGATCCAGAGAATAGGGTGACCCAGCTACTTGATGTAGGAGTGATTGGTCATTTGTTTGTCCATCAAGTTAAGGCTGATCCAAATCCAGTACTATTATTCAGTGATCGTGATAATGATGTGACACAGTTGTTTTCTGAGAGAGTGGCTGGTCACCAGTCTATTATTCAAGTCGAAGTGGATGATAATTCGGGAGAAACGTGAGTTAATCCTGACAATGATACCAAGGTTTCTAAGGTTAACCTTTTGGTTGAAGATCCTCAAGTTCAAGTTGAGTCAAATATTACTTGTTATTGTGAACTTGCTGTTAGTGCACACGGTCATCTTGTTGGAGATAAGGTCCAACGAGTGAATAAGAGAGATCAAGCTGCTGGGTGATGAAAAAGGGTAATGCACGAGCCTCTTTTTGAGAAGAAGACATTTAATTTGTGATCCCTATTGATTCCTATGATAAAGGAAGCAACCCAGTTGCTGATTCAATTCAAATTGAACTTCGAAGAAGTTCAGGAAGACCAACAAATGGGAGTCATTCAAAAAATTATGATGACGCTGAAGTTGGCGGCTCTGATTGAGCAGTACATGGGTTGTATTTAAATCATGCAAGAGATATGTATGAGGAGCCGGATGAGCATGTGATCCATATGCCAACGGTGACGGAAATAAAGCAGGTGGCAGAGAACAACCCGTGAAAAGTCTATCAGAGAGTGCGTTTGGGAAGTGAGTACAGTATATTATTTTTCTTTTCTGATAGAAAGTGTTCTGATACTGCAAGGCCTCTCACAAACAATTAGAAGCCCTTTGCAAGGAGTAAGAATGACATAACAAAATCTTTTGGGGGGATAAAGGGGGATCGATTTCACAGTAATCAATCCTGCAGTCAGTATTGCCGCGAGTGAATCAAAGGGGTGTGTTAGGAATTACACATTTGCAGCTGGGGAGAAACCCCAGTGGAATATATTTGGACCTCACTCTAGTAGACGATAGCTGGCGGAAACTGATATCAGGCTGGAAAGGATCATGAGAATCAAGAAGGAGTCTTAGCAATGGCTATAAGTAACATTCTGTGTGCTAATACTTTGTATGGACTCAGCAATGATATGCAAGAAGGTCTGTTCACTAGATCTACCAATAGTGAGAAACACGAAGATGAGGCCACAGGATGGACAAGGGATTGGTATGAACGGACTCGTTCAAATCTTGAGTAGTAAGAAGGCCTCGTAGTGGAATCCTGCAATAGTAAGAAAGAAAAAGAAGATAATATCTTCGATTGGGCTGCGTACTAGTAGGAATGGACTAGAATGCCAGTACTGATTGCATGTGAATAGCGGACTGCAAACCCATGTATCATGTGAGTAGCAGTACGAAGTGAACACATGGGCATATAGTAAGCTCGGCGTAAAGAGGCATAGGTATGTTTAAACAATTGAGTAGTTAGTATTGGCAAGGAGTGAAGCTATTTCCTGTCGGTCTTTAAAGATGAAGTGAGTTGTCAGAGCTCACTTTATTGGAATAGTCTAACTGGAAACAAACTAAGTTGAGCAAAAAAAGGTTTTGGCATGGCCTGGGAATGGCACCGCGGATCGGTAAATAATGTCGCATCAAAAGATGGTGACAGGATAGACTGCTTGATTGGAATATTATTTGGTGTTAATCTGTGAAGTGATAGGTAGTTCTTTGTTCATGTGTCTGGAATAGGCTGTACTGGAGTGTTGAACACTTTTTCTCCTTGGTATGAGTATATGGCTTGCCACAAAATACCTACTGGAGCTTAGGGTGAAATTACTTTCGTTGCTTGGTATTATACTCTCTTGGATCTTTGTGGTACTACTATTTCACCATCATAGGCTGACAGTTCATCTTTATTGTGTGTTATTGTAGGAATTTACCCTAGGTAGAATATTGGCGCGGAGGGCTCTGAGAAAGGATCTCAGGTAAAACAGGGTAACTTATTCATTGTGGTATTTTTGCTCTTTGTCGGAATACACGTAATACCTCATAGTGTAGGTACAAGGGACCAACTGCAAGACTTCTGTTCCGGTAGTTTCTGAGTTATAATTATATTCATTTGCACCTGTAATATACTTCGCCTATCTTCATTTGTTTATTTATTGAAAAATTTGTGCAGAGGTTTATCGACGCATTTGTACATGGTTGTGCTCGCTACTCATGAGTACACATCCTTCACCCACTCGCCTGTCACATTTAGATTACAAAATAAGTTTGTTATTGATGATACAACCAAGTTTGTCATGACTCTGGTTTGTATCATAGTAGGTAGACATGCTAAATTGTGCCAAATTGGCTTGCCTACACCATTGTGTCCGTGGCTCAATAGTGTTGTTGGCGAGGATCCTTTTTTTTCCTTCTTCTGTCAGATAGTATGGACTCCACTTGGTTTCTTCTTCAAAAATGATCAGTATTGGCGTGTTATTCCAAATTTGTTGTTGATGGATAAATTTGGTGTCTGCAATCACCCTCATATATTTTATGTTGGTTGATATTGATGCTACTATACTCACTCTTGGTAGTCCGCTATAGGTAACCCTCAGAGGTTTGCTATTGTTGAGGATACTACTTAACTCCTGGGGAACCTTGGCGTAATGCTATTTTGCAGCTGCCATTGCCAGGACTAAGCCTCACATGGATTTAATGTGACTGGTTTCTGGACTGACCATCTGATCTACTTTGGAAATGAAAGGGGTTTTGCAGTGCACCAGGTACAATTTGTTTCACATTATGGCTAAAAAAGTGAGTATCATTCATCCAATGCGTGTTTATCTATAATGTAAGGATACACGCCTGCCATAAAATATATCACCTGTGTCTGGTACCCACTTTGTTTGTTCGTTGGGGTCCTGATTAAAGGCCACCTCGCATCCAAGTGGTGCAAGTGACGTCATAATCCAATCAAATGCCTCTTCCATTTGCTCACACGCAAATATACTACTATTTTGTCAGGAGATGCTTAACATGTTTATTGTGTCCCGGATTTGAGGGATGAACCCACCCCAAAGAATGAGCAGGTAGGTCTTATTGACTGTTGAGAGTGACGCAATCATGTGGTATCTGATAGCTTTGATTTTTAATAGAGATGGAGCTTCGCGCGCGTGCGCGCACCAGAGATACACAGATATACTAGTACGCGGTCGGGCTGGCCCGTGGGTTTGAACGGGAAGGCGATCTGGCGCGGTGCTAGACCGCTACTCCTAACTAGAGGTTCATAATAAGTAATAAGTAGCTACGATACGTGATAACCATGGTGTGAACGGTAAGCCGTCAAAGGAGTTAGCTTTAGCCGACTCCACTTTCTTTTAAAGTGTTTATCAGACCCACACTCCCAGGAGCAATATCTAGGGAAGGGCGGAGACGAAAAGTGGATATCGTATTGCCGTGATAGGCACCACGCTGGGACAAAACGGCTCCGCGAGTGTTTCACCGCGTGCCGCTACGGAAATGGCCGTGGCACCATGGAAACTGATGTTATGGCATCCCTGATTACGCCAAACTGGCTCAATCGGGAGTATCTAATAGATACGATTTAAACGGTAGCATTCGCACCACAACAACCGGGGGACGAAGTCTGTTGCCGATGACCAAGGCGGTAACAGCACCGCCATGGTGGCCACCGGGCAAGCGCTCGGTGATAGGGGCTGATGCGTGACATCTTTCTTCTTTAATCCGCGTAGATTTCCCCCCCCGTTGATGACGTATCTACGTTTTTGGGCAAAGGTCAGACCGCCGCGCTGTCTATTCTTCAGAATTTTCTATGATAGGGGGAACTATACTTCCACGTGACATCATCACAGACATGACATCATCACGAGAAGATGTGGTGGCATGGCTTGCTCTGTTTCTGGGGCGCTGACATTGCGCCGATGCTCAAGTTAGATGAAATGAAATGATGAAGTGTTCCGGACGCGATCACATCATCATGATGTCATACCGACGTCACACTGGAATGATGGCATCATCATGGTGTCATTCTGACAATGACATCATCATTATGTCATATCGTTGTCACATTGGAGTGATGACATCAGAATGATGTCATCATGATGTCACATATACGATGCCATCATCGTGATGTCATATCGACGCCACATTAGAGTGATGACATCACAATGATGTCACTTGGACATATTCCATTACCGCTTGGACAAAACTTAAAACCGGAAGTGAATTGACAAAGTTTTGATGAGAATTTTAATTTTAGTATATTTTTTTAATAAAATGTTGTTTTCATGGTTGAATGGTGGACCTGGTGTCACTAAAGTACATGTTCAAGGGATCAAATTTAAAATGTGGCATAGATTGAGAGCGTTTTCGAGAACTAAGTGATATACTGAACTTTTCTGGACACTGTCTTGGCGCGGTGACTGTTTAACGTACAGCTGTCTCCGTCTTTCGCAAGAGGATGGGATGCAAGCTTGTGCGTTGCGCATTATTCCTTGCGGCGTCTGGTGTATAGTCTATTGATCCAAGTTCGGATAGCAGCTTACTGGTTGAAATTTGGACGGGTCACAGTATGACATTGCGTCCTTTCGCGCTGGCAGCGGGTGCTGTGGCTTGTTTTATTGGCGGACACAACCACGCAATCTTTTTTGGACCACAACACAATACATTGACCTGACAATTGTTGTAACACAAACAATCTACTGAGATGAATGAATAAATGAATGGATGAATTAGTAAAGAATGTAAATACTGAATAGATGAATCAGTAATAAATGGATGTTGAATGAATGATGAGTAATTAATAAATTACTGATAAATGATGAATGAATGAATGTTGACCGAATAATGAAGGAAACCAAATGGGACCTTTGGAGGTTGCCCTGTGAGAATTCCGTCAGGAACCCAGGGAGATTTGCCTGTTTTGGAGGGACACAGAGAGGTAATCCGTGAGAAAATCCCACGAGGTAGCTCATTGTGAATTCCAACAGGGCCCAAAAAGGTTGCCTGATCCGGAGGAACCCAGAGAGGTAGCCCGCGCGAGCTTGAGAATTCCGAGGGGACGTAGAGAGGTTGCCTGAACCGGAGGGACCCAGAGAGGTAGCCCGTGCAGCTCATTGTGAATTCCAACAGGGCGTAACGAGGTTGCCTGATCCGGAGGGATCTAGAAAGGCAGCCCGTGCGAGCTTGAGAATTTTGACAGGACATAAGGATGTTGCCTGATCCGGAGGGACCCAGAGAGGTAGCCCGTGCAGCGCATTGTGAATTCCGACAGGGCCTAAAAAGGTTGCCTGATCCGGAGGGACCCAGAGAGGTAGCCCATATTAAATTCCAACAGGACCTAAGGAGGTTGCCTGATCCGGAGGGACCTAGAGAGGTAGCACATACAGAATTCCGACAGGATCTAGGTAGGTTGCCTGATCTGGAGGGACCGAGAGGGGTGGCCCATACAGTAACCTAGAGAGGTAGCTTGTTTTGAACTACGAACTATGGCACAGACAGCAATGCAGGTGGAGACAACGGCAGCTGCAAGCTGGGGCAGCGTGAATCGTGACTAGTGAATGACTAAAGATGACAACTGATGAGACACGACGAATGAATATGACGAATGATGAGTCATATATTATGATTATTTATTTTATTTGTTCGGTATAACATGAAGTTGAGGAGAATATGTGTAGCTCGTCCAAGGAAGGAGGCAAACGAGCTCATTCATAATAAGATGAAAAAAAGCGAACACCCTCAGCACACTCTAAATAGCTGCTTGCTGATTGTTGCAAACCTTTATTGCAATTTTTAGACTGAACTTTAAAGATAACGCTCATGAGGGGAGAAAAAGGCAAGATAGCCTGAGGACAGGATCGAAATCCTAATAGTTCAGCCAACCTGGAGATCATTTTAAACCCCGTCATTTTTGCCTAGTTGATTTGTAACAGCAAACAGTCCTATTGTTTTTGTAAAAGACAGAAGAGAGAGACAAGAGAAACAAGAGACAACAGATATGAGAGAGACTAAAGAGACAATAGAGAGATGTTAGAGAGACGAGAGATGACAGAGATAAGAGAGACAAGAGAGAGAACAGGGATGAGAGAGACAAGAGAAACGAGAAACACTGGATGAAACTGAAGGTGAGACTAGCCCTTTTAAAAATGAGATCGAGATAATAATTGCGAAAGGGGACAACAAACTGAGATTGAAAAATGAAATTTGAGATATAAGTTTGAACGATGAGACAAATGAGACAGATAAATAATGTTCAATAGTAACGCGAACACCAAGGCTATGACGTCAGCCCAGCACAAGAAATTCAGAAGCTTGTTACGTGGCAAGCCACGTCTATGGAGCAGGAAGTGAAGGCGTACAAGGCAGAAAGACGGTATCATTCTCATGGGGACAGGAATGCATCAAACTTGAATGTGCTCCAACAGGGACATCTGACGAAGACTTACCAACCTCAAAATAAAATGAATGCGACTTAAATAAACATCTGAGTTGAAATATTTTCAAGAACTGGCAAATAAAGGCAGCGGGCGCACAAGTTGTTTGAACTATCAAGCTTTCCGTGGGAGAGTCCAACAAAAACAGGAGACATGTGATCTTGGGGCGTTATCAGCAGAAATTAGATTGCATCATCAATGTGTCTGTATATCAATGGGTGGTTTTTAATTATGTTTAAGGATAACCTGTGGCTATACGATAGGCTGTACACCACTCCTCTTGATGGGATTGCACACACGTTATAAGGATGTGTCACAGAACACCAATTCTTGTCAATTTATAACGTAAGAATTCAAAATTTCCCGCCAAACCAGGGACTTTAATTATTTGATCAAACCAAATCAATGAGCAATAACTATAAAACTAGCACAATATGAGCGCACTGGCTATTGCCTTAGTCCAACATTTGGATGGCAACAGCTTCTCAAAAGCGCCAGAAATCAGTTGTGACAAATAATGACTGAAACGGTTCAAGTTTGTATGTTGATTCTCTCTTGTGATGAACAAAAATTGGAACCTGATCAAATTTTCCATTGCCTAGGGCTGCACAAATGTATGTCATTCCAAGAGCTATGAAGCAGTCTAACTAATCCAGATTGAGCTAAATTCAAAAACTGTTGAATTGGGAGTAGTCGGTCACTGCGGCACGCTCTATCAAGACTGAAACCAAAAGCAAGGCTGAAGCAAAGGTTGGAGTGAGGTATGTGTAACAAAATGTCTTCTAATTTCTAACTCATAAAAATGCTGCCTTGTTCCGACAAGGCTGAAGTTATATCTACATGATATGCGCGAATGATGATAGAGTAGCGTTATGCGCTATTGACAAGATACCGATGTTGATAATGTTAAAGCAAAGCGTCAAAGAACGAGGGCTTGAGAATGCCTTCAAGAGAATTATCATCATGGCTTGAAGGAACGCCTCAGCTTAAGTCTAAATTCAAAAAGAAGCTTCAAGTGATAGTTAAATCAGTAACAATCGAAGAGATAGCAACACGAGCAAGGTAAAGTGGTTTGAGCAAGACGCCAAATCAAAGAGAATGATCCCTGAAAAGTTGGTTGCTGCAGAACACTGAACTTGAGGCATGTTATTGTTTAAGCCGGATTACTGTTAATGAGGGGACTCGATTGTTTCATAAGGATAAAAGACAAACATGAGACATGTAGCATCTGTCTCACTATCACGGGGACAGCATGTAATGTGGAAATAATTAACGAACAGGAGACAGGTAGCAACCGTCTCACTCTCACGGAGACAACATGAAATGTGGAAATAGTCCCGCTTCCACGAGTAGATGGAAATGGTAGAAGAAAGAGGTATAGAGTCATAGGCTTTTTGTACAGGATTGTTTTGAGTTTACCGTCAGGTTGAATTGTAATATTCATATCCAAACAGGTAGAGGATAGGAACCTGTCTGAGAATTCCTATTCAAGGCCATGGTCATTGGTGACGTCAGCCTTGAAGGCCGTCCAGCTTGTATTGTTTTCATCAAGGTGGAATTGGCTCGAGGTATCCATATATCGTACACATTATCGATGAATCTTACGTAGAAAAGTACAAAATGTGTCCAACATGGTAGGAATTCAAGCTCATGAAGCCCTTTGAATATGTTTGCCCACATTGGCGCATGGTATTTTCCCATAGCAGTTGCTGAGACTTTCTTTTGGCATAAGTCCCCAAATTGCACGATGTTGTTGTCCATCACTATCTTCAACACAGTGATCAGGGTTTCAACGTGGTAGTGGCCGAACTCTTGCTCCACCGTTCAAAAAGATGGGAAGATGATAGACGTGGCTGCAGGTGTCTGAATGTTCGGAAACATTGAAACCGCGTCCGCAGTGAAAGAGGGTGACCCGATGGGCGCTGTGATACTGCCAATGAGTTCTTTGAGTCTGTATGAGTCTTTTAAAACCTAGGCATTTATTGCGGAATTGGTTGTAGCATGATGTCAACCCCTTTGCAGATGGGNAAAACCTAGGCATTTATTGCGGAATTGGTTGTAGCATGATGTCAACCCCTTTGCAGATGGGGTTAGCCACGCTTCCAACATCCGAGCATACTGGTTGAGATGAAGTCTTGCCCGGTATCTTTCTCTCATTGTACACTTTATTCCATAGATAAAAATAGCCACGAGGGTTCTTAGCATTTTTTGCTGTGTGACGAAGGATATATTTATATTCATTTTTGTCGATTGTGTTCCTTTTTTTTGCAAATACTACCCATTTATTGATCTCTCTTTCAATGCATATAGCTTCAGCGTCAGCCTCAGCTTCAGTGAGAGGTTAATATAAGCATGGATTGTCCAGATGGGAGAGAGTATTTTGTATATAATGAGCAAGCTCAATAACACACCGTCCCAGATTTTTGTCAGTGTTGGCAATGATCCAATCTTTACGGTGTTTCAACCAGGTCAGCAACCTGTGTTGATAAGATAAGGAAGGAGGTTAGGCACGTCTCTTCTCTTCACAAATAAGGGGCGTAATGGTTTGAAGAATTGTGCCAGGCGGTTGTTCACCTCTATTGGAATGGACACTGGAGGCGACCGCCATATTGATTTAATGTAGAGAGGTGGAGGTTTATGGTCTAAAGGACTTTCTGCAAACCATGTATTTTGGTTTACGTCCCTTTCAAACTACTCTAAACTAACTTTCAAGTCAATAAACAGAGCGAGTGCTGTTTGACCTGTATACACTTTCTTGAAAGCC
The DNA here is from genome assembly GCA_037356255.1 of Thalassiosira tumida. NCBI lineage: Eukaryota > Bacillariophyta > Thalassiosirophyceae > Thalassiosirales > Thalassiosiraceae > Thalassiosira > Thalassiosira tumida. Next base: position 1,118 of record JAZGVR010000071.1, on the reverse strand, counting down.
CAAGGAGTTCTCTGGCATTTTTGGCACGGCTTTACCTTGAGTAAAGTCATGGAAGGCTAGATTCTTGGATCTTGAAAGGTAGTGCCAAGTGATGCAGTTATCTACAAAGATTTACGCATAC
>JAZGVR010000070.1:0-15328 GCA_037356255.1 Thalassiosira tumida | reverse complement strand
GCTAAGTAGCACTCTGGTAGCTAACCAGAGGCAACTCATAATTACTTAGAACAATCGTTACTAGCTTAATTGACAGTTCAATACTTTGTAGCCATCTGTTAAATGAGACACGAATATGCGATCATCCACGGCAGCGGAATTGAAATGACATCTCTTCGTTTGATTTCAATTTACAGGATTATCTTTATAGAATCCCCGCACAAGATTGTATTTGGTTTTTTTTTCTTCATTTCGAACTTCTAATGAAATTGAGGACGTGCATGACGATAATGATGACAAGAGTGAGACATAAGAGGATGAAGATTGATTGATCTTTGACCACGACGAGGGTGAGGAAGAGGAGGAGGGCGCGAAAAAGACCAGCTCCCCTCGTACACCGCCAAGAACACCACGTTTTACATGGCATACTTCCCCGCCATTCCCACCAATGCCATGCTATCCATGGCTTGTTTTCCCTCCATCCCCTCTAACAAGAAGAACAATCTGTGGAGGACAAGTATATTGATAACAATAATTGTAAACTAATTGTTAATCTACATTATGTTTATCATTGTGTCATTCCACTACCAAAAAAGTCACATGCATCAGGATTAACCCTAAGAGGGACGCACCGATGGCGTCTATGAGGGATTGTCCATCTGCGAGTAATTAACTCAAACGCAGCAATTGCCGGCTATGCTACTTTGGGATTCAATTAAAAAAACTCTCAGTGAGAGCTTGTTATGGTCGCACCACCGTAGACCTGTTTGTGATGCGTACCCCCCCCCTTAACAATATGGGAGTATATTGAGCGTCATTGCAACGTTTGAGAGAGAATGAATAAATGGTGAAGGTGAAGGTGAAAGAGAGAGAGAAACAGGGGGCAACCAGCCCTGAACGTTGGGGGGTCATTGAACAACATCCTCCATTGATGAAGACAACGTATTGCATTTGTTGGTCGTGTTTGAGGAGGGTTGGATGGGATTGGTGGATGGGTAGATGAAGAAGTAAGGGGAGGGCAGTCACAGGCAAAGGAATACTTTCACTTGTCAGTGCCGCGTCGTTGGGAGCGATGATAGTGCGGGTGTCTGAAAAAAACATATATGGAGCACTCCAGCAAAGACGGTCAATTTTGGAAGCCAGAGGGGTATTTTTGCTTTCGCAATAAGCCAGGCCGAAGGTCGAAGGAGCAGAGGAACGTGGAAAGATGTCACAACCACAGCCGAGGTCGTTATGTTGGAAAAAGATAGTGTGAGGTGGTGGTTGTGTGTGATGGGCCAGATTTCCCTCTGTGATAATCAGATTGCAAATGACAGACTAGTACGACGCCGGATCCAAGGAGAACAGGGCTAGGAGTTGTATCAAGTTCCGATTTATTTCAATGTCTTTTTTCCATTTTTTTCTCTGAAATTTCCACGCCAAGGTCAAAACTAGGGAGGAGCGCTCTTCAATTATTCTTATCACTAGTAATACCAGCAGAGGTAAGCCAGAGTAACCAAAACCAATTTTAAGAAAAAAAGGTATTGACAAACTATTAAAAACATGTCTGAACTACATTCTTCAAGCTCTCACTGGCTTAAATACGAAGATCTAACTCCAATCAGTTATCTCAGGAGGTCCATGAATTTGAACCAATATTGTCGTGACATACAGTGGGTGAAGGTGGTATTTATTTTAGGAAGAAACTGGGTGAACACTTATGGGGGTGTTTATATTTTCTAAGTACCTATCTTCATTGTAGCACGATTGGAGCATTAGATGTAATTAGAGCTTCCCTCCCTTGAACTTTGGGTTGGTGCATACGATTGTTTGCTGGATAATTAGGTAGAGGAGTATTCTAAAATTATTTCAAATTTAAAAAACCACGTTCTCTTCCTTTACTTTAATCTTGTCAAAACTGTTTCACTTCTTGGTACCTCTCAAGGCCCCAATCTACTACTGAGAAGTAGTCTTTTAGTATTAGGATACTAATCAGTACTAGCTATCCCAGTTCTAGTTAGATCCTTATCTCCTTATTAGTTAGGTATTTTAACTCATCACTCATCAGTAGTTAAATTATTGCGCAATCGTAGTTTAGTTATCGAAAAATAGTAGTTAGTCATCTCACAGCAGTAGTTTAGTTTTACAATTAGTAGCGATACACTGATCCCTGCTAGTAATTCACATATCTATTTTAAATACTATATACTAATGTTTATTCACACATCAATAATTTTAGTATTTGAGTCGTTGTATTTCTATTACAACTACTATACAAAATGACTACAAAATCAAAACACTCAGCAGATATTGCAGGACATGCGGCCTACCTATGCGTTTGTGCAACTTCCCTCACCCTTCCAGCGACGCCGCGTGCATGATGCATCCACCACCCCACACTGCCTAGAACAGTAAAAACATTTCCTTGCCTATGACAGCGTGCCCATCCACCTCTCATCAGATCTCATCTAAGGGAAGGAAAGAAAAAAGGAAGGTGAGTTTGGCGGCTAAAAAGTGACAAAAACAATGACATGGTCCCCGGATGATAGTAACTTACGTTGACTCCGCACGGTTCCAAAAACACTCGTCTCAACAGAGGTGCTCGCGATGGAGGGGGTGGCGGTATGCACACCTCCCTGGTCGGGTTTCAAAGGGAAGGAGAGAAAAAGGAAGGCAAGTTTTAGCAGCACAACCAGTAACATTAAAAAAAAGATGAAGAGGGCAGTGAATTGCCTTTTAATCACAGTTGTGGAACTTGGCTGGTCCACCTGGAGTCCAAAGACAATTCATTGATCTTTCATAAAAAACGAAAGAAAAAAAATTCACCACATTGTCTCTTGCCTATTAGGCACATCTTCAAACTTCTCCCAGATCTCTCCCCACAATGAGCCTCATCTGGGCAAGGGGGCGGGTTGGCCCGATAGAGAAGAGGGTCTTGGTGAGCGTTGTGCAAAGGGGGGCGTACCTATTCCGTGCAGGGAAGGGAGGGGGGGCAGACAAATTAGTAAACAATAAATAGTAAAAAAAGACCACCTCCCCTGCGCCGCCAGCCGACAACAATTGGCACTTACCATGCCCCTCCAGTTTCTTCACTTCATCATGTCATACTGCTTGCTTTCAAACCTAGACACACAATACCAGAGGAGACGAGACTGGCAAGTTAGATAAGAAAAATACAAAAAATGTTATGATAAGCGATTAAAAAACCCCTCCCTCGAACCGTCCCCTGACAAAAACTGGCACGTACCCCACCCACTCCCTTTCCCTCATTCCCCTTACACGCGATAGCATTTGTTCGCGAGCGAGGCTGTGGTGGGCCGCTGCTTCGCCGGGGTGTACATCTTGGTAGGGGTGATCGGTAGCGATTCGTGGCAACGGCAGCCGCAGTCGACACAATGATGCTCACGGCTTATGTGGAGGAGTGCGCGCTGGCGATGTTGGACACCGCATAGACAACATCGACACGGCAGTGAAGGATGGGGTGAGGAGGAAGTCAACCAAATGGCTGTCGAAGCTGGCGCTCATGGCGTACGATTCCAATAACAGAAGAGGCGTTAAGGGGGGCTTGATGGACGTGAGGGGAAGGGAGAGGCGTTTGCGCTCCTCCTTGCTCTTGCCAGGCTGGTCGATGAGGGAGGAGTCAAAGATGGAGGAGTGGATCGAGTGGTGATTCTTGACGTCGATGTCGTGAATGGCAGGGCTGCCGTTGATGGCGCTCACAGGGCCGTGGGTCGTAGGATGGTTACAATCTACATACCATGCGCATGGAGGTGGTAATGAAGGTCATGATAACGTGCGGTTGTTGTTGTTAGTGTGAATATGTACAAAACGTACGCACGCACTTGAGCGTGTGGTGAGTGGTGAGGGTGGCGAGAGCACACCACAAAGCTCAAAGGCCAACCATCAGCCAGGACGATCTTTTGGTAGTGGTCTTTTATTGTGTTCGTGGATTTTGTTAGTCGGCAATACCCACTTTGTTTACCAACAGATGATCGATATAACGATTTCCCTCCTCCAAATTGCCCACAACGTTTTGAGGTTGGCAAAGATTGAATGTTGGCGCCATATTTGTTATTAATTCCGATATAGATAATATGTGTGAAAATGGTAACTCCAACTCAGCGATAAGAAAATAAATGGTATCTATCCCTGAGACACAAATGTGGTATCTACCCCATATTGCAGATTGGGCAAACTACTATTTAAGTACAGTAACCTACATACAAAAGTAGAAACTTGCTACTGAGAAGATAGGACCTACTTCTAGCAGTGGATTAGGGCCCTGAGAGGTAGCCTACACATAAACTGTTTCAGTCCTTGATAGCCTACATAGCTCCAAGCTAGATTGCTTGTCGTTGAAGAAAATTATGTTTTTTCCTCCGTCGGCGTTATCCATTCATCTATAGATTATCATGGTGGTCGACCGCGACAGCTAGGAGTCACTCACAGCTGCTCCTACCGCAGTGGACACGGAGATTGATTCCGCTATTCACAAGTTTGCTATGTCTAATGCTGATTTGACCAACGAATCAGTAATTCAAATAGCTGTCAAACAATTTTATACCAAACATGATTACGTTGTGTTCAATGCAAGTTATTTGTGTGATAATCTTCTCTTGTTTGTAGATTAATTTAATACCGAGAATAACCAATTGATTGTTGAGCACGCCTCTGGTATCTCATCCTCTTTATTGGTGTCAGTAGTCATTTATTGTGATTCTTTGACCTCTACTGCTTCATCAACTCCTGCAGTACTCTCACAGTACTCTAAAAATGCTAACACCCCTGGACAAGGAGAGGCGCGAGGGACTTTCAAGGAGTTAGATAAATGCATTGCGTTTGGCGTCAATTCCAATAAAACAGAGGCGACGAGGTATACGGGCATAAAGGTAACAAGGCAGGCAATAAGGCAGAAAATAAGGTATGCAAGCATGGAAGCAACAAGGCTTGTTGATAGGCAAAAATGTGGGCAACGCGGTAGATATGCAGGCGCAGAAATAGGCAACAAGGCAGGCAATGAAGGAGGCAACAAGACAGGCAACAAACTTTGTGACAAGGATAAGGCTAGCAGCAATGCATGCAGTAAGGTAGGCAACAAGACAGACAAAAGATAGATAATAAAGTAACCAACAAGGTACAAAACAATACAGCCAACAAGCGGACAATAAGCCCGGCAATGAGGCAGGTAACAAGGCAGATGACTTGACAGGATGGCAGACAAGAAGGGAGGCAATAAGGTACAAAGTAAGGCAAGCATGCATGCAACAAGGATCACAATCATTTAGGCGGAAACATAGGGGGTAATATTGGCAACAAGATAGGTGAGGAGGCAGGCAACAAGACAAGTGAGCCACGTAACAATGTAGACAATGACACAAGCATATATGGCAATAATGAGACAGGCAACGACACAGGTAATGAAAGGGGCAACACGGCACGCAATAAGTCAGGCAACAAGGTAAGCAAGCATGCAACAAGGGAGCCAGTTGGGAGACCGCACAAGCAGATAACAACACCTATAGGTGAGTAGGTGATGGTACGGGCGGGTATCCTGCTTAAAATGATAGGAGGGAGGCAGGCAGGGAGGTAGGCATAATAAATTGTGTACTAAAATTATTCAATATGTATATAGGTAGGAGAAGACGTGGGTGTCTTCGTATACCTAGCTGTGCTCGTTGACGCTAGGTGAATGTAGAGGTTTCGGGAAATATTGAGAGAAACCGCGGCGGTCCGTTTCATCCCGTGGGTTGATGGTTGATTCGGACTCTGCTAATCCTATCCTAGGTAGGAATTAGAGTTTCTTAGTAATTTCCGGTAACCATAAATGAGAAACACATTCGTTCCTGGGGGTGATATGTACTTGTAGCTAGAACCACTAGAGATGATACATACGATGGGTAATTGTGGCTTGGGCCAGTTGGGAGGTATGTCCTTGGCAGTCACTAACAGCTAGTGATTCAAGTCTACCTAAGAGAAATATAGTGAACCTGTCTCCTGTTTTAGACTTTTTTGGATCCTATATACATTTTTTTAGAGAGACAAGGGAGAATATTAACCCAAGAGCATCGTATTTAGGGCTGTTCTTTTTTCTCCTTCTCATAGTGCATGTTCCCCCCGGTTTTCTGGATCTCTCTCTTTTTATGGGTGTACTACCCTACTATATTATATGCAAATCACTCCAGTATGTATTTGGAAATAAATAGTGGCGACGGGAGGCGGCGAGACAGTGGGGTCTGTTGTGATACATGCGATGTATATCAAATATGTGCAGCCAGTTAGGTCGCCAAAAACACAGGATAAAATGGGAAAAATTTAGGATTTCTACCGTCTGATCCATATATGTGATTAAAACTAGTCGGGTGAAGCAAGCTTCACCCTTTGGGTACATGTAAGTATAACGTATAGCAAATAGGTAGAAGATATACTCATACTGAATTAGTAGGGTGGAACTAGCTAGAGATGGGAGAAGATCCTGATCCGACCTGTGAATCGTGGGTTATGAGTTATTTACATACAGCGTAATACATAGCTCCATGAACTTTGCTTTTGTTAACCCCCAAGGGTTGAGAGCATTGCACGAGACTAGCACAGAGCTGCAGAAATTTTCCATCAGATTGTTTGAGCCGGTCAAGATTTTTTTGTTTTCCAATCAGTTTTAAATATCAGCGTGGGAATACATATATTGTCTGAAGAAGCCAATCTAAGATATCGCCAACACTTGTTGAAGTATTACATCTAGCAATATAGCACACACGGCCATGTCCCTTCCTTGGCCTCATCAGTGCCGTAGTGTTAAGCAGATGAGGAGGAGCGCATTGTCTTGGAGAGGGGGAGGAAAACAACGCACTGCAACAACAGTTTGGGGCGCAGTGATATAGGGCAGAAGTATAAGAAGTTTGCAGATTGGCTTGGGGCGTGGGCTGGTGGTCCGGCTGGTGGTCCAGCTTAGCTTGCGGACTGTCTCGTTACTTGGCTCAACCCGCTCGTGGGTAGAGAATAAGTACCGTCCGGCGCGTGGACCGGCTTGTTGACTGGCTCAAGACTCAAGGATGGATCTACAACACAAGGAATGTTTTAACTACACATCAACTAGCCTTGATAGGTAGCGTTAAGCACCAGGGCCAGTGGCATTAAAAACACGGCGAGGAGCACTGCAGCTTGTGGTGTGAAGAACAAGGACGGCCGTGGTAACGATGGTCACGGCCACTCAGTACTGAGTGAATTACTGTGATCAATAATTAATTGTCAACGGCGGCCTTACAGACGCGCATTTCTTGCATTAGGCAATCAAGAGTTGATTTTAATCCCCCAAAGCGTAATCGAGTTACTCTATCGTAGTATAATATGATCAGTTTTTATCTGGATATTCTTCTTTTTATCACTTAATATCATCTCTCTACATCCAACAATCATAATGTCACCTCACGTTGGTCACCTTTTGTCTTGTCTCTACTTTTCTCTACCAAACAGTAAATCAACAGGAGGACACGAAACGAAACATTAGATAAGGCTACTGGTTGGTTTAGTTCCTACCGGTAGAGACTAGCAGACAGCATATGCGTACAGCCGCTGCCCGTGCAGCTTCTGATCTGCCTCCATCTGCCTAGATGTCTACTCGTTTGAATTGCAGTATTTTGGTTTGATGCGTTTATTGGCGAGAAGCATCTAGGTGACATTGGTAGTATTTTGTTACGCTTTGTCTGAATCTGAAACGTAACTCTATAGAAATTCATTTGTATAGCTTTTGATCTTTAGTCCGTCTTTCTCATTGATATTCTCCATACGTGCACTCAACTAGTGAATGCGCTCCTTCTAGTCCGCGGTAGAGTAATCTAAATAATCCCAGATACTGTTATCTTTTGATATTGACTTGATCTTCATCATTCAGTAAAGTTGCTCACGATAAAAAAAATTCCAAACCAACAACTTAGTACTGTCGTTTTTCATTCATTATGCGGTCATTATACTGTGAAAGGATATACAATACCACTTTTCCCTTCCAGATTTAGACTCACTCCTACTACTTCTCCGCCTGTTCTATTTTTTCGTCTACCATCTTACCTAGATTGGTGTTCTTTATATTTTCTGAGCTGTTGATCAGACCTTCATTAATGATTCTTCTCTTTTCAGTGACATCCTCATCATGTATTATGCAACAATCCTCAGAGTAGCCAGGTGCGTCCTTTGTTAGACTAGCTGTTATAGATGTGATGTGGTATTCTTGCTTTCTTCTTCTTGTTCTTAATCAATGTCAATTGTCGACACTCTCTTATTACACCCTGGCTTTGAAACCCTAAGTTCACTAAATACACATGTCAAAACGAACAGCACTCTTTATTCACCAGGGCTCCATATTCAGATAAGATGCATCATGATAACAAAAGTCTTATCTTGTGGGCCCCCCCAAAGGTTTGTATTACATGCTCAGTTGTTGTCGTCCTCCACATAATAGAATTCTCTTGAAATGTCACAATACAGCAGGTCTGAGCTTTGAACCACATAACTTATTTTTGGCAAGGGTAACAAAGAAGGAACTCATATAGTCATCGGGACCGGGGCTAAATAAGCGTTCACTAGGATGATATATATTATCTGATTGTAGCTTCTTTTACACGACACGATACTACCCAAATATGAATCATCAAAAATCATCCTAATTTTTAAGTGGATCTGAACAATTCACAACTGATGAAGTAACAGCAGACAGAAGAATGTGAATGCTGAGAAACATTCACAAAGTTCCATTTTCAAGAGTAACAAAAACAAAAGTATTGGAAGATGTCATTTCAAATTACTAACTTCCAATGCTCGATGTGATGAACCATTGGGTCCAGCCTCAATTGATCGAGATATACCACTGGCGAGATACATTTCTCCAGATAAGGAAGTATTCTTTTCACTTTTTCTACTTACTAATGTACTATGTCTATTCCTTTACCGAGAACTATTCTAGCATCTCTCATTTAGTTTCTATGCTTGATCATAATTCATCCCCCATGGAGTAATCTCAGCGTGTGACTGAGCGATCAGACAATTGAGTGTTTGATCTTGGTGGTGGTATGGGTTCATTGCCATCATTGGGTGATGCAATGCATACTATCAAGAATCCCCCCTAAAATCAGGGTAGTGAATGTGTAGGCTCATGGGTTTGGGTAAATGATTGAGCATAATTCCTTCTCTTGTGCCAGGAGAACTTCTGCAGTCTCAGCATCAAAGTTTTCTGCGTTTTTGAAGATCTATTCATTCTACAACCAAGATAGTTTATGCATGGACACATAACTATACCACAATCACCATGACCACACCGTTCTCAAGCCTCATATATCCCCACCACATATTGTCCCTCCTACTTTCCTTGCAGATATTGCATTGACAAGATAGGGCTATACACGTCCGACCCTACGTTTTTCTTGCCACCGTAACGCTCACCGTAGCAACCCCCTCCGCCGACAAGCCATCCACTGTAATGTTAATCGCTGCAATACGTTGCGCCACCTGTCACCGCTAACAACAAACAAAAGAGAACTCCCTGGCAAACAAGAACAGCAAAAAGTGATGCAATGAGGCAGACAAAGAGGTGAACAATAAGGTGTTCATGTAGACAACGAGGTATGCAATAATCCAGGCAAGAATGCCGGCAACAAGGAAGACGATAAGATAGGTAACGAGACAGGGAATGTGGTAGACATGTAGGCAACAAGGCAGGCAGCACGGTAGACATGGAGGCAACAAGGTATGCAACAAGGCAGACGGAGATGCAAGTAATGAGGCAGCAAGGAGGCAGGTAACACGGTAAGCACCAAGGCTTACAAAGATTTAAGAGACAAGATATGCACCATGGCAGGTAGGTAGGGAGTTAGGCAAGTAGTAAGAGAGACAGTAAGGCCAGAAACAAGGCAGTCAATGAGGTAGGCATTATGTCAGGCAACCAGGAAATAAGCTACACAACAAGGTATGCAACGCCACAGGCAATGAGGCAGGCAACCATATAAGTAACGAGGCAGACAATAAGGCAGGAGATGAGATCGGCAACAATACCAGCAACAAGGAAAGCAACGAGGTAGTGAAACAGGTAGATAACAAGACAGGCAATGATGAAGGTAACCCTTGAGACCGGGCCAAAAAGAGAAATTGTGACCTTTTCTGGGATTTAGTCAAGAAATAGCTCCTGTGGCCCTGCAGAGAGTGACCCTCACTCCGTTTCTTACATGTAAAGCTATCTCGTACCTACCCTACTAAACTTACATTACGGTTAGACATTCACTTGCATAAATATTCCTGAAAACTACGGAGCACTCAACCCTGATGGTGTGAGGCAACATGCTGTGTTCCAGTGGATCAAACATGTTCCAACCGTGAGCTATACCATGATGAGATGCAATATGATGGCTTTGTGTCAGACTCTATTGCCAGTCATCAGCTGTTAAACTCAAGCACATATGTGCCTGATTTTATAGTATAGTAACAAACTGTATCAAGATAGCTACATATGGGTGAAAGACGGACATAACACAGAAAAAGCTACAACTCTACAAGCAACTTGACAATCAAAATGTCAAGATTCGGTATTAATTAAGTCAAATATAATGTGAGAGAAAGGAACTGGCACGCTCACAATAGCATTAGCCCAAACTAGATCGTTGAAATAGAACCCATAAGAATGTCAGAAATATTAATGGTATCTAGATGCCATTGTCCTATTTGGAAAAGTTTTATGTTAGGACAACTTTTGTAGGTGACTTTTGTAGTTACTACTGTGACGTCATATAGCATCAGACACCCAGTACCACCACCTCACGGCTTTGTTGTTGTAAAAAGTAGAAAGATATTTAAAAATATACGAAGCTACGGGTGTTTGCTAATACTGTAGAAATACTAAGAGAAAACAGATATGGTTCACATAAGCAAGGAGTTGGCACTTAAGTAAACCAACGCTACCCTGCGTCCACCTCCATGTTAGAGTCTACAGAAGGGGAACCCTAAATGCACCGGCACAAAACACCTACATATATGGGAGCTATAGGTAAAAAAAAACCCTATGCTAGCACAATAAATACACACGCTAGTAAGGACATCCTTTTGACCCAGACATAAATAAACCTTAATTTGCATGTGGAGGCAAACCCTAAATACACAGTGAATTACTAAATAACCACCCCTCCCCCTGATATCTTGAAATATCCACGCTGGAGGGGAGTTTCTTTGACCTAGGCAGGATTTGGGCTCAATACACCCCCCTTTATAAATGGATACACACGGCCGGAGCGCGCAGTATGGAATAGTTTACACATCGACGCAACAAAGGTTCAAACCCAGGACCCACTTCCAGTTGGAAATTGCCCAGTTGTGCAACAAGACTTCTACCTGTGATCCACCATACCACATTAATCACCCGGTACCAATTAGCATGTCTACCATTGCTACCATGAACACATAGTTTGAGTCATGAGACAATTGGAGTCATCCCCCCCTTACTTTTTCCATTATTTTGTTCATGATTGGTGTATGCAGCCGCGTAACTTGATTAATTTTAATTCCCACGTTATTCATTTTTTTTGATACGGAGGAAAAAAACGGGGTTAGATGTATGGTATTCAGCAACATATTCATAAATACATTACTATTGTGTACATTATTATTGCTTGCATTACATTTTTTTCATCAGAAAAAGATTGGAAGCTTGATATTGATAAATTTACTACATACACGTTATCGTATCTTGTGACCATTCTTTGATGACATTTGGTCAGAAGATAGTGTGTTCCTTTCTAGGTGAAACTAAACTGGAAATAGCGCTATTTTAGGGATAACATTAACTGACACGAAACCTCAGAAAATCCTTGAAAAGCTTGTTGCACCCATTTTTTGACATCTTTTGATCCTTCTCTGGTGCCATTTGACCAAGACACACAATGGGTTTTCCCTAGATGAAACCAGGCGAAAAAGGGATATTTTGGAGATAAAATTAACTGGAGACAAACTTTAAGTCTAATTATCCCAAGCGGGTACAGGTGTGGGAAACCGTTTTTCTGTGTTATGTAAAGTTTTTACTGCCGGATAAAGATCCGAAATGATCCAACATTACGTGACGCCACAAAAAATACCACTGGACTAACTGTACGAGAATCCGGCAGAAAATATATTCTTGTATAAAGCTTTCCTACAGGACCCATTTATCAACCCCCATAACTTACATCTAGCCAATATAAGTCAATAATAGTTTAGAACTGTTATGACCACTTCGGACCTGTACTGGCTATCATATGCACTCCGAAGCGAGTTTGCCCTATTTTGTTTTCCTTTTAGTTTATTTGCAATCAATAAAGAGTGTCAATATTTTCAGTTATTTTCTTGCCAAAACTAGCCACATCTATGTTATACTTCACTAGGATATATTTGTTTGGTGGAATTGGCTAGTTCTTCATTTTGCTAGATACGATACTTATGATCACCAGAACCGATTATATAAAAACAAATATATTTATGCATGATGGTTAAAATACAAAAACACTATATTGTCGGTGTTGTTGTACATATTTTTTTCTCAACGGTTTTTGATGTAACATCCATTACATATTTATTTTAAGGTTCACAGTCTTGTGTACACGGGCCAATATTTTTAATTAAACTAGAAACATTTCATTGAGAATCTCAAAACTTACATATAGGTAAAATGACACCGGGTAGGGGCAGGTACTGCATCACCATGGTGGATAGGCGTAACATCGAACAGTTAGGGTCGGCCATTTGCTTAGAGAAGCACTAAGCACCATCTTCATCTCAAACTACACATGCACAATTATAATTTGTATGTACATTTTGGGTTTGTGTGGATAATCGTGCATGGCTTTGGGATAAAAAACCTGTATACTTCTCTTTTGTAAACAGTACACACTTATTGAATATCATAGTATACTGATATGAATCCTAAACAACTTGTGCGCAGCAAATATTTCAAGTTTATATCACTAAAACAGATGAACTTATAAATTGTATGTTTGTATATATGCCTATGTTAAAGTGTAATGAAACACACCATATCATTCAGAAAAATGGGGTAGTGACAAGAAACTACGAGCATGAGATCCTTTGCCTAGGATAAGTCTTGTTGTGTTATTTTTTGGGCTAGCAGTACAGTTAAAGTTTAATATACGAGTCAATAAAACATCAGGATAGCATGCTTTAAAGTGATGCAATACGCAAACCTATCATCCCTGAATGTGGAGGATACTTTTGTGTGGCTTCATTCATCAAACTACACATTTAGCAAATTTCTGGCAGCCAGTCATGTATGATGCCTAACCCATTAGTCATTCCCCGTCACACTTTTGCATCCTCCTTTCTCTCAAATCCTAGCATATTGTCCTGAACAATCCCTACATCTCACTCAATGTGGATGGTACCACACAACCAAGACGCATACCTGGTGGGGGCGTATTCAAAACTTGCCACATGGGACCAATCAATTATTAACATTGTAGCCTATGCCAATTATGGTGTTATGAGCCGCAGCCAATTCACCACGTGCGCGGTCATCATCTAGCTACAATCGCTGGATCATATATTTATTGTTTGTGTTCCTATTGTTGTGCTTTGTAATTGCATTCTGTGCTGTGAATAGTTAGTGCCAATATCTAACGCCACTCACAAAACAAGATTGAAAACATGGTAAACCCTAGGTCTTCAGATTGTTTGACTCTATTATGCATGCACGCACGTCTGTAGTTTATACCTATGTAGCTAAGTAATTATAAACTTCCACAATACAAGGCACAATACGTGATTATATGAGGGTAGCGTTGTGTTGAGAGAAAGTTTAGCACGGTTAGTTTTTGGCGTAAAACAATTACGCCAAACATTAGATAAAATGGAGGGATGGTCATCCCTATTTTATACGTGCAAATGCGGTATGAAAAGGTTAAAGCCATGGTTGGTCCCACATTTGTTTGTTGTGTTCACCTAAAGAAAGGGCCATTGTCAATGTCACCAACACAAAGATAGATATGTGAGACAATATATAATGTTTAAAATGTGTCTATATTAAAGTAATGTTTGTTGCTTGATTCATGGCAACTAATAGGTCTCAAATTGTCTGGGATTAAGAACTCAGCGGTGATGCACTAGCTACTTGATCAAGAGGCTTCCATAATGTTGGTAAAAAAATGAGAAACATTCACAGAATTCCATAAAAAATTGGCAATAATTACCAATTTAGTACCACATTTGCACCTAGGAAGTACGGATCACCATCACATTAAGATTCCTTTAGTAAATATACAATAGTGCTTGTCACTTGACCCACAGGTATCCCGTAGGTTAAACAACAAATACATCCAAGGAATGACCGGCTTGACCTTTTTTAAATCTAAAGAAATGACTGGTTTGGGGGTCGGACATTGGAAAATTATTAACTGGTTTGGACAATTATCTCTCCTTTTTCTACTTTAAGCAACCCTCTCTCTCTTTTAAGAGTTGAGTTTGAAATATTGATTAGTCTGAGCAAACCCTATTTTAATGATAAGGAGACCGGTTTTTGCTCTCCTGATCCCCATATTATTTAAAATGAGGTACTATGATAACTAGCCTTTGGCAACGTTTTTTAGGGGTAATGCCTACTAAAGAACCCCCTAGTGTAATACCAAAGAAGAATTAATATTTTACCAACGGCCTTTGACACAACATTGTAAAGTATTTTAGTAAGCTTTGCAGTCATATATACACATACGAATATTGCAAATCAAAACCTAATCACCACATTTAAATCCCAAGGCTTACATATGGGCAAATACAGGTACAGGCGGGATGGAGTAGGTAGATAGTAAACACTAATTGACCAAAGGAAAAGACGCGATGAAAACAACTTACGGTTGACCATGTGTGTGTTCTTGGAATTTGGATGTTTACGGTAGAGAGGCACCAAGCACCACCTTCACCTTGAATTACACATGCACACTTACAATATGTATGCGTATTATAGTTTGCATAGATAATCATGCACAACTTTATGATATAAACCTATATATTTTTCTTTTGTAAACTATACACACATATCGAATGCTATATTATACTGGCACACACCCAAAGCAGTTTGTACGTAACAAATATTTCAAGGTCATATTACGCAAAAAGACGGACTTATAAATAGTATGTGTGTGTGCATGTCTATGTTAAGGTGTATTGGAACACATCACGTCATTTAAGAGGGGGAAGGAATAGTGACAAGACAACCAAAGGGTGGTATCCTTGGCCTAGAACGAGAGTGGGCATGACATTTGCTGTTGATGAAACATTATTTACGCCTCCTTGCATGTGCTCTAGTAGACGCACTATCGTTCAATTTAATCTGTGTATAATTAGATTATTACGATAA
>JAZGVR010000069.1:0-15901 GCA_037356255.1 Thalassiosira tumida | reverse complement strand
AACCCCTACTTATTAGGTGTCCCACCCAACAAGCCTGGTTTATAGCTTAAGACACATACGTGTTAGTGCTGCGTTGCATGTTTTTTTATTCTCAGTGATTGGGAAGTAAAATTTTCCGCGTTTACCATCGATACTTCCAGATTATTGCGTAACCCCACTCTTTTGGTTGAATCGCTCAATTTCCATCAGAACGTTTGTTGCTGCCGATGTTTTAGCCGATAAGGTTTTGACGATAGTGATCAACGCGGGTCTCTTGCGGGTTGCTGATGGTCCGTTACGGGTTTTTTGATCATGCTGGGCTGGATCTAATCCTCCGACACTGTGATCGAGTACCGAATCCTCGTCGCTTCCCCATACTGAATATGCTGCGTTTACTGGTGCATATTCGCCCTTCTGGTTTTCATCTTTTCTGTTTGTCACTCGATGCTGTCATCCCCGCCCGTGGACGCGTTTGCTGCGCTATGGTACGGGTTGTTTCCATTTATTCCACCAGATTGCAGGTGGAGTTTGTATCCTTCCATGAAGTGGGACTTGAACTGCTGCCAGTTTCGATGATCCACCGCGAATCCGTTCCACTCGAGGACGGCGGTACGGAAGAGGCCCGTAGGTTGGATGACGGCCAAACCCTTGTCGACCATTTGCTCCAGAGTGTACGCTTGCGTTTGCGCAATGGATTGTACAAAACAATCCTCGAGGCGATCAAAGAAACTCTCGCTCAGTTCGCTGGGATTCCAGCCTTCTGACCAGCGCTGTTCCATGGCCGTCTTCTGGGAGGGTGTCATGCGGCCGTAGTTGGACCGGAGATTGTTTAGGATGATCTTTGGATCTGATGGCCCTTCTGATGTTCCCCTCTGAACCATGGCAACCTTTGTTGGCTGCGTGGACTTCCCTGGCTATTTTGTGCTGCTCAGGTGTCCACCTCTTCGTCAGTTCCGCAACCGCTCCTGGATCTGGCCAATCCGTCCAAGGGATGATTGTTTGGAGCGCGTATACTCTGTCCTGCTTGACTATACCCCTGTAGCCGAGGTCCGCTGACTGCTTGCTGGGGATGATGGTTAGTTTGTCGATGAAGTCGACTACTAGTGCTCGAATGTTGATAGCACATGGACGGGGAGCAAGGTTCGGCAGAACTCCGATGGCCGCGAATGCATCCGCGTGACTGATAAGGGGGTGACTCATGCCGACCCGCGCTGCTCTCGTGGGCGCGTTTGTTTTGTTCCAAAGTAGTTAGAACTGTTGAACTGTCAATTAAGCTAATAATATTGTTCTAACTAATTATGCGTTCCTCTAGCTATCTGCTAGAGGGCTGCTTAGCGTTGCTTACGATAGGAGAGGGAGAATATAAGTTGGTTGGTAGTTCACATAGGTGAGAGCGGTCTGTGCTCTATCCTTCGGGAATGTTCTGGACTGTCGTTTCTGCTGTCCGAACGGTACTCACGTTTGCTGTCGTCCCAGTAAACGCGGGAGCGGACAGGTCCAATTGTATCCGTTGGGGATATTTCCAACAATGCGTGTTGCCGACTTGAAAACGATAGACCAAACGAATGTCAAATATGACTCCGAATATTACCGAGTTGGTTGAATAGCTGACAAAAACCTCTATCAAATGAGTGAATCAATTAGTCTAATTCTGATCGAAGCAAAAATTTGTGACTCTACAGACTCTTCCACTTGGTGTATATTCCCCATTATTGATAAACGGAATGACCAATGGTATATATATTTGTAAAATGGAATAGAGACGACTAAGAACTGCACTTTTGGAAGACTATCATTGGCTGCACTATAGGGGCATCAGAAGCTTTGAAAGTGGAAGGCGGATGCGAGACTCGTGTCTGCTGTACGAGTGCCACATACTGTGCTGAAAGATTATTATCTATCTGCGTACAATCACGCTTCTCACATCAAACTTTGAAACAAGGAAATTCAAGGTCGATTGGTGCGTCTTTCACAGAGGACAGTCTAGTACCACCGTCCTACCTTGATCAAATTATATTTACCTTTATTTATTCCGTGGTCCGAAATTGATAATAATTATAATAAATTTGGACTCTTTCTATGCACTTACTTACACTACTTGCCTACATTCAATCTTCACCAGAGACATGAAGAGCTCACAATTAAATATTGCATTTTCTCAACCTGTAATATATCTTGCTAACATTCTTTTATCAAATTCTATTTTTCCAGCATTGTGTTCAGTTGATTTCACTGATCTTTCTTTTTGCGGTTACCTTGTTGGCGGACGGTACACAATCCATCGGCAAAGCTCTGACGAATTGATAAATGGCAGACAGTTTCTTTGAATCGACATTTGATTCGCCGACGTCGGCGCGTCTCGCCCTATCAAACCAACTGACAGCACGAGGCAACATTTTCAACTCCCATTCTTGGTGGAACGGTTCCATGTTGAGGTGGTTATGGTGACGCAGGATCTTTTTCATTGCAACTCGTTTCTTATCATTGTCACGATTCAGTTCAAGAAGAGAAGAAAGATTGCTTGGTAGACTTCCGTCTCCAAGAAACTGAAGGGTATGATTGGAGCTGTATGTGGCATTTGCGGTCGACGTATCGCAGAGGACTTGGGAAAAGGCACCCCATCCATTTCCGGTGATTGCACTATTATGAGTAAGATCAAGATATTGCAACTTGCTGTTCCCTTTTAGAAAATTGGCGAGAATTGTGGTAGAAATATTGTCAATCCTGTTGCCTTGGAGACGAAGCCATGTTAGATTGCAGTTGGAGTCTCGCAGTAGTGTTGCGATTGCGTCGCAGCCAGCCCTCCCAAAAGTGTTATCGCCCAAGTCAAGCATACGAAGTTGACGGAGTCCTCTGATTCTCGAAACTAATTCCTCTAGGATGGTATCCCCGATTTCGCACTCAACGAGTCTGATGCATATCAGATTCGTGCAACTTGATACAGCCGAGGTGAAGGTGCCAACTCCTCCATTCCCTAGATCACAGTGAAGCAACATGATTTGTTCAAGATTGTTGATATTCTCCACACATCGACTCAGCACTTCATGCCCCAACCCCTCAGAAACATCCAAATTTGCCAATCGCAGACGACATATGGAATCATTGCGTTTGAGCCCATTGAGAAAACCGATGTGAGTAGCCATGTCCTCCAGTGCACAAGTGACACCTAAGATGTCAATGATCAACGTCTCTAAATTCGTGTTCCCTCCAATAGCGTTGCCGAGCCTTGCTAAATCACAATGAAATCCAGTTTCGCTGGTGAAGCTACTCAATCTCAATTCCGCTAAAGTGGGGTCATCCGACTCCACGCGACTCAATATCATTTCTGGCGTCTCCATGAGATGGGTCGTTGGATCCACGATGTTTGATGTGTCGGCGCTGTACCGTGCGTGGCGGCTCACTCTGTTCTTCTTGCGGATGTGAACGCAAGACGATTGCAGATTATCGCGCTTGTTCCCTTTCTTTTCTGCCTTCGGATTGAATGTGATCCGCTCGGTCGACAGATTTGTGAGCGCGGTGCTTGTCGCTTGCGGCGGGCGGAAGGGAACGAAAGCGAGTGAATCGTGGATTTTGGATTTTGGGCGTGCCGCGACTCGTGAGGAATTCCGACAGGAAATATCACCGTTTCTACGGAGGAATTATATACTGTATAATGGATACGGTACGCTGGCTCGACGGCGTGATGCTTTAGGAAAGTGTGCCAACACGCCCGCTATCAGAAGACACACCACGGCCCCAACGGCCAACGGCACAGCACCAATCTGGCCACAATGATGTGTGAAAAGAATATGCAACGAATACGTGCATCATCGATGTCCCCCTTCTCCGACAGCGCTGCATCCAATCGCCGCGGGAGCAGACGGAGGCGAGATCACGCTTTCGATCGACTACGACGAGGGAGGTTTTTCAAACCCGTTCATTGTCGTCTTATATACTCCCTCGCAATCGTCGTCGCCACCCCACGACCGATGCGCTTGAGTCTCCGCGAGGACCGACGATCGTCGTGTTCTCCATGAAGCTGAGGGCGACGCCGTTCTACCGTTTCCGCAGGTACATCGTTCGCCGGATCCTCGTCGTCCAGGATCGCTCCTCGCCCGCGATAAAAGAGAAGATCGTTCTGAGGATAAAAAGAGGAGGAGATGCGAATCGTCGAGACGAAGCGCAGCCTCGGGTCGTCTCATTCGTTCAATGCGCCCGTTTCGTCCTCGTCGTCCGTTCGCCGAGCGCGCGGCGAACGATCGGAAGCGCGGGAAATCGAAACGCGACGCGGACCGCCCGTTGCCCCCGTCGCCGGATCGCGATGGGAGGGAGAGGAGAAGGGAGGGGAGGAGGGGGGAGGGGCCGCGAGGCCGCGAAGACGCCCCGTCGCGAGGGAAAGACCCCGCCCCGCGGCGTCCGAGGGGACCGCCCCCCCCCCCGGCGACGTCCCCGCTCGACAGGCGGCGGGAGGGGAGGGTCGCGGCGGCGGCGCCGAGGAGGACGCCAACGGGCGCCGCGGCCCGGGCGTCGCCGGGGCCCGCGGCCGGCGGGGCGTCGCGCGCGCCGTCCCCCGCCGGCGCCCGCGCCGCCCCGGTCGAGCGCCCCGAGGCGCCGGCGGGTCGAACGGGGGGGGGGGGGGTGCGAGAGGCGCCCGCGCGCGATTGCGACGGGGCGTGCGAGGCCGCGACGCGGCGGTCGTCCGCCGACGATGTGGCAGCCCTTGGACCTCGTCCCCGAGAAGGAATCGGACGCAGTGACATACCCCCGCGAGAAAATGCTGGAACGTTGTAAGTGAGAGAGCGAAAAGATGGACGCGCTGGAGATCAAGAGGTGCGAGGAACAGTTTTCGGGAGGTGAAAAAGAGGGATGTGGAGGAGAGGGTGACGATGTTCGGAAGTTGGAAGTTGTGGTATTTCTAGGGAGGAGGTAGACAATCGATGGGGTTTGTTGGATCAAAAATTGCCATGGGAAGAGGAGATTTTCTGCCATGCAGCAAACTTGCTGAACCGTCTCACTTCAAAAAATAATCATATAACAATCAACTAGGGAAAGGAATCGATACCATCATCATCTCATTGCAAAATACTATGTGACTGCATCTTTTGTTCAGTCTCCTTTTTCAGGAAACGGATTTGATTTCTGGTGATTGAAATGGTTGTGGTGGTCAAGGGGGTTGGTTATAGATGAGGTCAATGCAGGGGCGGACTGCGGTGTTCCATTGCCGCGCCTTTTCAATTCAATGGTGTTTGAGTTCAATTTGATTGCCGATGTTTCATGATCACGTCGTTTGATTACTTTTTTATCGCGAGGAGTCACCTACATACTATGTTAAAATGAACAATCCAATCAAAATATACCAGCGCTACGGAGGAATCCGTTTGAGAATTTTTTACAGGGCGATCGTGCCGACCGACCATGGCCGACACTCCACCAAACCCGATTTCGACCTCGTCAACGACACTCCGTGGAGGCAATTCGAAACCTACAAACGACCGTCGTCGAAACATCCGAACGATTCGAGTAATAACAAGCCCTGGAGACAAAAAACGGTCCCGTTTCCGATCGATCTATCCATCTGGAACAAAAAACACCAACAAAATAAAGATAAAAACAAACCTGACATGAGTATGTCGCCGACCAAGATCTCAAGTCCGCCCGCCGGGGGGGGAGCCAAAAAATTAACAATCGGGACGCGCGCCACGACGAAGGTAAAATCCCTGGCAGCCTCTGTTTCCGAATTGAAACGCGTCGAGGGGAAGGAACACAAGGCCGCGACCACGGCCAGGAGGAAAGAGGAGCAAGAAGCGAAAAAGATGGATACGGCGCGAAAGAAAGCCGCGGTACTGGAGAAGAGGAAGCTAATGGCGGACAACAAGGCCGCCAGGGAAAGGTCGGAGATGGAGAAGTTAGCAGCAAAATTTGAAGAGGCAAAAAAGAAGTCCGCGGAGGCAGATTTGTATAGCATGAGGTTGAAGACAGATGTCACCACGAAGGAGAGCAGAACCTACCTCGCCGCGGCGGAGATGGCGGAGCGGCGTCACCAGGGAAAGAAATTGAAGGCCGCAGACGAAACCGCTAACGTGAGTGGCCAGCCGAGGGAAAGGGGGGGGATACGGTCATCACCAATTAGGAAAGGAAATACCGGGGGGAAACGGTCGATGCCTCTACAGACGCCGGAGAAGGATCCCACCAAGAGCCCAGAAGTCGTCAACCTACTGTCCGGGGGAAAAAAGATGAAGGCCGATAGGGGAGGAGAGGAGCTGCGGGGATGCGACCTGTTCGGCGCCACAAGCCTGGAAACGGTCACGGTTGATGAGGGAGGGAGTGACTCCGACGTGGTAATGCCAGATGATGGATCGGAAGCTCCAATCCAGAACAAAAAAATCCCTATCACCTCAGGGGAAAACGAGGGAGGGACAAAAATGGACAGGCCCACCGACACCTCCACAAAGTTCGGGGAGAAGAACGTGGGAAATGGAGAGGAAGAGACTAGCTTTCAGTCAACGCCGAGGGGAAAGCCCGCCCTTGGACCGAAGGTGGGACTGCCAACGGGAACAAGTGCAAGATTTCCCAGACCGCTCTCCACAGAACAGCCGCCCGCAGGGTACCGTTCGCCGGCCGCCGCTTTCAGCGGAGTCTCCTTTTCGAAAGGGTCAACGTTTGACACGACGCCGGCCGCCAGCCTGGCAGGCGACCGCAAGGAGACGCCCTTTGTGTTTGGAAATGCCAGGGGCTCGGAGGCCAAAGGGGGGGAGTACACTCAGCCTCGTCTGCCATACGGAAGAACTCGTTTGCTGGCGTCCCCCATGGCGCGATCCCCGAGATGGTGGTTGACAACCCGTATGCGTGGGACCAAGCACAGGAAGGAATGGACAGGGGGTGGATCAACATGGGAGTAGATAAGGAAGAAGGGAGGGACAGCAAGGAGTTGCTTCTGGTGGCTTCTTGCCATTTAATAACCATTCTTCAAAAATACGCCCCCTCCCTGCAGTTTTGTTGTCAATCACAGTTGAAGCTCCCGCCCATTATAGATGGGGTCCCGGGCAAAGGACACCCCACGGATTTGGGCGTGCTAATTCAATTCTTCTTCATCCAACAGAAATGGACGTTGAACCCTCAGCGATTTTCATCTGGGAAGAAGGCGGACAAGAAGTCCGGGGGCCAGGAGGGCAAGAATAGCTATATGAACCAAATTCGAGGAAACTTGTTAGCGGTATGCCCGGGAGTCAACATTAAGGAGTTGGTGGAAATGGTCCAGTACGACTTGCCCTCGGTGGGGATCAGCCTCAGCTGGAAACCAACGCAAATGAAAGATTCGGCAACGCAAATAACAATCTACGGGGTAGATGAAAATCACTGCGCAAAGGGTTGCCTACAAGAGGCGACGCATTGGATGAAACTTGCTGAGCAGAAGTTGATCAGAAACAACGAGCAGAGCGAGGAATTTTCTGACGCTCCCCTCCCTGTTTTTACGATATTTCACAAAAGCAAGAAGGAGGAGAAGCTACCTCCGGAAGCGTACGAACGTGAAAAGATTCAAGACATGAAATCCTTTGACAAGGACCGAGGGGAGAGAATTCTGGTCCTGGAGTGCTCTCCCCAGGACATCCACCGAATCGGTCCTATATGCCTTCTGATGCACAAGGGAGGCTGGTGGAGACGCATCTTTTCAAGAGGTGCCCACATGATGGTGACACCTCCTGGGAGGGCTGCTATCTCTGATATGATTTCAATGCAAAGGAACCTCCGCACGCACCTGGCGTACAAAAACAAGGTGTCATATGAGTCTTTCCGAGATATCGTGTGCCTGGACAAACGAGTAGAGGCGGTACGTCAGGACGGGGAAAAGCATAGCCCAAAATTTATGACACTACAAGACGTTTTCCGGAAGGCAGAGTGCCCGTCCAATGGAAACCCGGTTTTGGAGTCCATTGTCCCGCGATTAACTGGCCGCAATGCAGGCACATGTGACGTCATGTTCTACAACACGGAGGAGCGCAACGTGATAGTGCGAAACATGACGGAGGCTCTTGCGGCGTGGGCCTACCAATATATGAGCACCATGTTCATAAATAGCACGGTAATGAAACTCATGGAGGGTTTTACTGTATCAGCGGCGGCTCTGGCGACCGCGAGCAGCTTTGACTCGAAGACTCTCCTTTGCACCTCCGAATTTGCTGAATCAGAGGACTTCGTGGCGGAGATGGCCAAAATGTGGGACCTCGAAGACTTTGGTGAAGACGAGGTCGACAAAGACCCACTGGAAATGACAAAGGATGCCAGGAAAGAATTACTGGACAATCTGGAGGGCAAGGAGGACTTGGACTTCGAGGGAGACGGGGACCTCTCCCGTAAGAGCGGCTTCACAGGGTCCACGGGTAATAGCACTAATCGAAGTGACAACACTGAACTTAGGTACTTTAACCACAAGAAAAGAATGCAGAGCCTCGTGACGGAACGGGCCAGGAATGCAGATTTGGACCACAAAAACAAAGAATTGNAAGAAAAGAATGCAGAGCCTCGTGACGGAACGGGCCAGGAATGCAGATTTGGACCACAAAAACAAAGAATTGCTGAAGAAGCTTGAAGCGCTAGGCGTGGAGAACTCAAAGTACGGTGACCCCCCCCGTTAGTGGAAGCTCCGCGGCCAGCGATGCTCCCCAGGATCCTCGTATGGACCTGGGCGATAGTGCCGCGGAGCAGGTTTAGATACACGCAGCGGGCCCCCCTGCTGCGAGTGAGTGCAGGGGGTGTAGGGGAAATGTCACTCCCGTCTCTACCGGAAGCGCGCGTGGAGACGGACGGAGGATCGGCGCTGGGGACAATAACAAATTAAAATTTACCGATATTTTCACAATACGAGGACACGGGAGCAACAACTATCCGATGAGGAGAAACGCAATCACGCCCCGAGACAAAGGCAACAGAAATACAATGGGAGCCTACAACGAAGAAAACAATAGCAGCAATCGACGGTGAGGTCGGCAAAGGGCGCGACAGCAGCGCGCAGGGAGACTGGAGGAAATATGGGCGGTGGAGTCCTTCAGGGACCAATCAAAACAGTTTGATAGGGGAAAAATTAAATTCAAGGAGCGGCTGGGCACCTCAACCCGGGAAATTATAGACTACGTAAACAAGGAAAATGAAAAGAGCGCAAGGAAAGGCGGGAGCAAAGGACTGGGGCTCAAGGCGCTTGAGATAGCACGCCGTGCAGGGATGGCTTCCGTGGCTATCCACAGAGAACTGCACAATCTACTCCGCACTGGGAACTATGGTCATGTCTCAAAAGATAAGCCTGACAATTGCTTTTGAGTAATGTTTGAAAACTGGAATAGCCTAGGGGTTTTCACTGGGGATGGAAAGATAGGGAGAATAAACAGAATGGCAACCGAGTACGACGTCGACGCTCTGGCCGGATGCGAGACGCAGTGTGATTGGCGTTTTGCTGAACAAGACCGCCAATTTGGTGAGCTTTTTGGGGTGGGTAAGCAAAAGCGGTCGGCTGTGGGCTACAACGTGCAATAGAAGGCACTACGAAATCAAAAAGGCGGCACGGCGATGATGACAATGGGACGGATGTCCTCCTTCGTAGTCAAGACCGGTGTGGACGACACCAAACTTGGGCGCTGGAGCTGGTCTCTGATGGAAGCGACCGGGAGCGAGGAGTAAAAAAGGACAAGAGTCGTGGTGGCATATCAACCGTGTAAGCCGGGCAAGAATACAAAGGGAACTACCGTCTTCGAACAACAACAACGATACTTCGAAGCACGAGGGGATTTCCGTTCGCCTCGCACAATTTTTGTTGAGCAATTGGAAGCACAGTTGAAAGTATGGAAGGCGGCAGGCAACAAGATAATTCTCCTCGGCGACTTCAACGAAAACGTTTATACCGGCCACCTCGCGAGAATGCTTGCAGGAGACGACCTCAGAATGACTGAACAGTGCTTCAAAACTACGGGACGTAAGATCCCTCCAACTCACGTCCGAGGTAGCCGGCCGATTGACGCCGTCTACGGTACGTTAGGAGTGACATGCATCAACGCCGGGATATTGGCGAAGTACGTCGGGGTGGGAGACCACAGGTGCTTCATTATGGACTTCTGCACGGTCTTGGTGCTGGGGAGTGTCTTCCCAAGGATAGTCCCTCCGACCGCGAGGAAATTTCACTGTGACAGCGAGAGAATACGTCGCAATTACTGCGTCGTGCTGAATCAATTATGCGATAGACATCAAATGTTCAGGAAACTGAACGAGCTGAATAGGCTCTCAGACGTGCTGCCGGTGGCGGAGTTCCAGACACTGATGAACCGCTGGGACAACGAGTTGACGGAATACATGAAGGCCTCCGAAAATAGATGTCACAAATTTAAAATGGGCCACATCGATTACAGCCCCGAGGTGAATTGTTGGCTGAAACGGCGCTGGTTGCTCGGACGCGTGGTGAGGTTCCTGAAGGGAAAGACTCCTGATCCAAGGAATCTATTTAGGGATTGCGCGGCGAATGGAATCTGTGACCCTCGGAAGTCAAACCTCGAGCTGGCTGAGGCAGAATACATCACATGTCAGATGAAAATAAAGGAGCTACAACTCAAGGCCCCGGAAATGCGACGCCAACATCTGAAGAACCGGCTGCCGTATGCGAAGGACCGAGGGGACGAAGAATCCGCAGCCGCGATTCTCCAGATCCTACACAGGGAAGCAAATAGGAAAAGATGGCGCCGGGTGAAACGCACGACCGACACGAAGCGTGGACAAGCGGTCACGTCCGTGCGCGTCAGAACAGATGGTGAGGATGAGCTATTCGAGACGGAGGAGAGCGTTTTCGGCCAAGTCAGCAAAAATCTCGCGGACCGCTTCCGTTTGTCTTTCACAGCACCCTGCTGCAAGCCGGGACCTTTGTTCGATGACATCGGGTTCCTTGGAGATACGGAGGCCGCCCAACAAATCCTCGAGGGGACCTACGTGTTTCCCCCGGGGTGTGACCCAGCCACGAAACTTCTGTTGGAAGAAGCTGCGCGCACTTATGCCAATATGACAGACGAGGAGGTCGCCACGTACGTCATGGCGGACGACTTCCAAACTTATTGGCAGAGAGCGAACAAACGCATCTCCTCGTCGTACTCGGGCCTGCATTTTGGGCATTACAAGGCGGCGAGCTTCGACCGAGAACTAGCGGCCCTCCACGCTTCAAAACTGTCGCTCTGTACACGAACAGGTATCCCGCTGGCTCGCTGGGGAATGGGAGTCACGGTCTTGCTGGAAAAGATAAATGGGAACAACTTCGTAAACCGCCTCCGAGCGATCTGTCTCTTCGGGACTGATTTTAATTGGTGGAACAAACTGATTTTCGCTCGGCGGATGATGGCCAAGGCAGGCGAGAAAGGGGTTATCCCCGACGACCACTTCGCTCGCAAAGGCGTCCAGTGCGTGGATGCCAACTTTACCAAGACCCTCTTTGCTGACGTGGTGAAATTAATGCACCACCCCGCAAGTATAAGTAGTGCCAATTTCAGCGACTGCTACGATCGCGCGGCACACCCACCACAGGCAATTGCACTTCGGGCGTTCGGCATTCCTCAGGAGGCGGCTAACATGATGCTGAAGGCCCTGCAGATAATGCAGTTCTGCCTTCGGACAGGTTTTGGCGAGTCAAGGATGACGTACGGGGGATCAGAAGAGAACCCCCTGTTCGGTCTAGGTCAGGGAAACGGAGCTGCCCCCCCCTCCTTTCTGGTCCTCAGTGCACTAGTAGTGAACGCGTACAAAAGAAAGGGGCATGGGGCCAAACTGTGTTCTTGCCGGATGGCACGGCTGTTCATCCTGGCCGCCGTGATGTACGTCAATAACACGGACTGGCTTCACCTCGGCGAGAGAATACGGATGTCCAACGACGACCTGGTGTCCCAGGTGCAACGGGCAACCACGGATGCGGGTATGCTGTCGCAAGCAACCGGGGGAGCGCTGAAGTAGGAGAAGTGCAGCGCATATATAATGTGCTGGCGCTTTCCAAACGGTCAACCTCGTTTAAAGCGGATCGACGAGCTGCCTCGTCCCTGTGCCCAAGTTGAACAGAAGGATGGAACGATGGCCCCCGCACACCTCATGATCCCCCAGCCAGATGGGCCAGCCCTTCCAATCACCACACTTGACGTCTCCGTTGCTTCCAAGATGCTTGGCGTGCATTTTGCCCCCGTCGGAGATGGGACAACGCACGTCGAAGCGATGCGCGGCAAGGGAATGGACTGGGTGGACAAGATGAAGACGAAGCCNAGATGGGACAACGCACGTCGAAGCGATGCGCGGCAAGGGAATGGACTGGGTGGACAAGATGAAGACGAAGCCACTCCCAACAAGAGATGCCTGGCTAAGCTTCTTCATCCAACTCCTTCCCGCGATGTATTTTGGCCTTGCGACGGTAATTATGAGCCCCGCGAAGCTTGACAATCGGATTCAATCTTTATACTACCACTGCCTACCGTTCCTTGGCGTGAACCGTAATATCACCAAGCCGTCGAGGATGCTGCCCGAAAAGTTTCACGGGCTACGCCTACCAAATTTTGTGATCGCGTGTTTCGCGGCAAAGGTTTTTCTTCTGCAACGACATTGGGGCTTCAATAGCGCGGCGGGGAATATGCTTCAACATGCATACAAAGCCTTCCTGGTCGAAGTGGGCCTCTACGGAGACGTTTTCACAAGGGACTTCAAGGACTGGGGGATGCTGGCAACGGACGGCACATGGTTCAAAAACTTCTGGGAGTTCGCTTCTTACCTCAAGATAGAGGTGGCGTTGGACCCCCAGCACCACTTAGGACCAGTCAGGGAGGGCGACAGAGCGATTATAGAAGTCTTCCTCCACGACGGGTTTGTGGGAATTCTCCTGTCTCGGTTAAACCGGGTGCGCAAATTTAAATGCGTCGTGCACCTCTCCGACCTCGTCTTGGCTGACGGGCGAACACTTCGGGCGGACGTTTTCGACCGTACCCCCGGAACCTCAAGCCAGTACCGCTTCCCACTGGAATACCCCTCTACGTCTGACTTTGCGCTTTGGGAGCACGCCCTTCGAACAGCCTGTGTCCCAGGGGGCAATATTCTATCCCCGGGACTGAGACTGCCAGCTCGCCTGGGTGGTTACGTCGCGAAGCCTCACCAGCACGTGGAGTGGTTCCAATCCGAAGATGCCCAGACAATCTTCTTCTATCCAAGGGACAACATAGAAGATTCCTACGACGAGTTCCGCATGCGGACAGACGGCGGGGCTCGCACTCGCTACGGCCGCCACTTCGATTGGGCAGGGACACGCCGGGGCGTGCCTCCCAAGGATATCCAAGCAAGCGTGACCTTACACGAGGACAATACGGTCCAATTCCATTCGTCGCTACCGGTTTTCAGGACTCCTCCCCTGAAGACAGATTTTTGGGAGATCTTACACTCTTTTCCAAATCAATCGCTATGGCGCAATTTCAGGTGCGACGGAGATGGTAGCTGGGTTCACAGGAGACTGATGATGGGCTCCTTGGTAATCGTGCACGACGGCTCGTACATGCCGCCTGTCGCCAAGGATATCTGCTCGGCGGGATTTATGATATACTGCAAATATTATAAACACAAAGCCAAAGGAACAGTTGTGGAACGGTCTAGTGACGCAGACAACTACCGGGCCAAAATTTTGGGCGGAGTGATGATTCAACTAATTCTCAGAGCTACCTCCCAACGCAGATCATCTCCCTACCGTCCAGCTGCGGTGGAGTGCGACAATATGGGTGTCGTCACGCACGGCAATTCACCTGGCCGCGTGCTTCCTGAGAAGCAAGCGCAGGCTGATGTTCTTCGGTGCCCGAAGAGTCTAATTCTTGAACAACCATTTGAGGTTAAATTCAACTGGGTCGCGGCCCACCAAGATAACCATAAAAGGTGGTCGCAACTCTCAATCGAGGAAAAGATCAATGTTCGTGTTGATACCCTTGCAAAAAAATCACTTATTGTAGGGGTGGTTGAAGAGGTGTTCATCGAGAGCGTGCTCCCCTTTGAGCACATCACGGTCTCGTGTGGGGGTAGAAAGATGACGGGATCGCCGCGGAAGGCGTTCGAAGCGTACTGGAGCGAGGCGACAGCCCGCCAGTTCTATCACGACAAACGTCTCGTGTCCAAGTACGATTTTCACCTCGTGTGGTGGGACGGCGCGGGGACGGCGATGAATGACTTCCCGAAGATGTTCCGAACATACGTGACAAAGAACACGTGAAAATTCTGTGGAACGAACGGACAGCTATCGCGGTGGGACCCCTCGGTCAAGAACATCTGTCCGAGCTGTGGGAAAGACGACAAACCATCCGAACATATAACGTTATGTCAAGACACGGGACGTGTCAAGATGTGGCGACGTTCGATTGGAGAACTGACTCGCTGGATGTCTTTCACGACAACGGACATACCGCTGAGGGAGATGGTGGAGGAATACTTCCTGGCACAAGGAACAAAAACCATGTCGGAATGCGTGCAGGTGTCGTCGCCCAGTCATCAACTTCTCGCTGAAGTGCATGACAAATTAGGCTGGCAGAATTTCGTCGCCGGCAGAATATGCAAACTGTACTTACAGGTCGTCGCCGACTTGCTAAATTGACGGAGACGCTACGCGACGCCCGAATCCTGGGGCAAAGGATTCGTGCATCTATTAATGCAGGCCACTCATAAGCAGTGGCTCTTCAGAGATGCCCACGTTCATTACTGCAAACTGGAGGGTTTGACTCCTCAACAACACGAGGAGGTCTTTCAACGTGTTGAAGAACTGATGGATGTCGACCCGGCCGAGTTGCTGGGGCAACACCGGTCGTTACTCGAAGAGGACTTTCACGAACTTGGTGCTGGTTCTACCGGGATAAGGAAAACTTGGATTGACTCGGTGGAGTCAGCTCAGGCGGCGGCAGCACATGTACGCTCCGGACGCGGGACCCTCGGGAATCCCAGCGGTTTCGAACCCGCGGTCTCTCAGTCGTAACAGTATTCTTGGTCGAGTGTGACTGAGTGCTTACAGAATTGTAAATGTGGCCAACACAAATGTTGGAAATACTGGCCTACGCCCTCGTTGGTGTTGCTCTGCCTATGGCGGAAAAGAAAGAAAAAAAATATGCTCTGCCCTTCTCATTACAAATACTACTATAGTCTGGGGTAATTTAATAAGTTAACGTTTAAGGTCATCCCTCCCCTAACTCAAGCTAGCGTCGTTATCTAGTAGTTTTTTTTGGCGGGAGCGGCCAAAATCCATCGGAGCCAGATCTCCCTCTGATCGGAGCGGCCAAAATCTCCACACCATGGTGTCACCTAGCACATTTCCGTCGAAATTGCAACTCCTCTAACAAAACTGCTGCAACGCGCATTTTTTTTCCGCTGACCGCAATCGATCCCCAACGCATCGGTCGATCGTATTCTGCCTTCGGTGTACGACACTGCTGTCCGGTTGGTCTACAACCGCGCCGCGTGATAACACCAATTAGGTGATGTCAGAATCGCTCGCATCGCTCGCGTCGTGATAAAAGCAGTGATCTGATTCTATTAAACTATGTTATTTTTTGCAGTCGGGGATGGCATGCACCTATAGGATTCTACAGGCGAGGGAGCGATATGCTGTGATCTCGAATTAGCCATGACGGCAAAAAGCGGTCCATGTGCGGCACAAAGCGTTCCATGTGCGGATTTTGGTCTCAACTTGGTCAGTGGACTTGAGTGGACGGCTCAAAAAAAAGGCGCGCTCTAGATAGATACGCTAGCTTGAGTAAGGGGGACGATGACCTTAACGTGTATCTACAAGAAGATATATACCTATGAACAATAGACAACTGCTCAATATTTTGATGTCATATACCCATCATCCCTTGCACATTGTGTCCCCTTGTAGTCCGCCAGGTTAGTAGTTCCTGGGCGCCAGTACACGCGGAACATCTTCTGG
>JAZGVR010000068.1:0-19559 GCA_037356255.1 Thalassiosira tumida | reverse complement strand
GGTCCTGGTCCTGGTCCCGATCCTGGTCCTGGTCCTGGTCCTCGTCCTGGTCCTTGTACTAGTGTTTGTGCTTGTTCTGCTGCTGCTGGTACTGATTTTGATACTGCTACCACTGGTGATAGTACTGCTGGTGGTGGTGCTGCTGCTGATGCTAGTGCTGGTGCTAAACCTGTTGATGTTGCTGTTGCTGTTGTTGTTGCTGATGGTGGTGGTTGTGGTGCTGTTGATGGTGATGTTGCTGTTGCTGGTGATATTGCTGTTGATGATGATGTTGCTGTTACTGTTGCTGTTGCTGTTGCTGTGGCTGTTGCTGTTGCCATTATTGTTGCTGTTACTGTTGCCATTATTGTTGCTGTTGCTGTTGCTGTTTTTGTTTTTGTTTCTGTTTCTATTTATGTTGCTGTTGCTGTTGCTGTTGCTGTTGCTGTTGCTCTGGGTGATGCGATTGTTGGTGCTGTTGCTGGTGCTCTGGGTGATGCTGTTGCTGTTGCTGTTGCTGGTGTTGGTGCTGTTGCTATTGCTCGTGCTGGTGCCGGTGCTGGTGCTGGTGCTACTGGTCCTGGTGCTGGTACTGCTGCTGTTGCTTTTGCTGTTGCTGTTTTTGGTGCTGGTGCTGGTGCTGATGTTGGCGTTGGTGCTGGTGCCGGTGCTGGTGCTGGTGCTGTCGCCGCTGCAGCTGCACAGCTCCTGATAATGATGCTGCTAACGCCGTTACTGCTGCTGCCGCTCCAGCTGCAACTTATGTTGTTGTGCCGTATGCTACTACTACTACTGCTGTTGCTGCTGCTGCTGTTGCTGCTGCTGTTGGGACTGCTGCTGCTGCTGGGAATGCAACTTCTGCTATTGTGGCTACTGCTACTCTTGCTACTGCTGCCGCTGTTGCTGCTTTTGCTGCTGCTGCGACTACTGGTGCTACTACTGCTGATGATATTGTTATTGCTGCTGCTGCGTCTGGCGTCGATCTACAAACCCCGATGTGACAGACGCCCAGCCATATCACCACCTGCGGGCTCACAAAGCCACCCGATTGATTGGCGAGACGCCCTGCGAAAGCCTATGGCAGCCATCGCCGGTCAACGCGCCTGGTTTCCTCTCGGGTCTCCTCTCGTCTCTCGTATCCTACGTGTTTCCTCGTGATTTTTCAGGACTGGCGCTGCAAGTGACGATCCCGAAGGAGAAGGATGTCACGGCAAGCGTTGCGTCTGTTTCCTTCCCAGCAACATACTATTGTTTCCTCTTTTAGTATTAGCGCTTGCCTCTTACAACCGGCCTGCAGGAAGATTGACGGAAGCAAAGAAGATGAGCGCAACATTTCATAATTTATCCTGCCCCGATTCTGCTCGGACGGCTGTTTTCAAAATTGATTGTGCAAGGCTTTTGCCTAGTCTCTTTTTGTGACTCGTCTCTTTGCACACTTCTCACTAACTTATTGATTCTCTCCATTTCCACACGTAGGAACGGGATTATCGTTACCGTGGCGATTGACACTCACTCGATGATTGTTCGTCAGGTCCGGTCTGGGGTTTTGGAGCAACGTGTCTACGGCCCCAGCAACGCTGCCGACAAGGCTCCCTCCCGCGGCCTGTAGTCTGATCCCGCGATTCGGATATCGTCGAGTGGGCCACGTCTCCGTCGAGACCGTGTCCCCCACACGGATGCACAAGTTCTCGCGGTTACTCTCGTCGTGCTCCAAGCTCCACGACCGCGGTCCTGCCCGGGAATGGCAACGCCACCCCCGGCGGGGCCACGAGGAACCTGCCCCCCATCCTGATGTGGCATCCACGAGGTTGGCAAGTACTCATTGAAGGCGTCGACATAGAACGCCTCCCCCGCGTTGTTGGGCACGTACTTGACCCTGACGGAGTCCCTCCCGCAGAAGAGTCCCTGCATGTCGGGGGAGTTGGGGTTTAGGTGGCCTAGAAGGAGACGTGCTGGAAGTGCCGCTTACCCTCGAGGGCCGCGTGCGGATCCTGCCGGATTCTGATGCGTACGTGGCCATCGCAGTCGTAGATGCTCACGATCGGCTGGGCGGACGCCTCCGCGGGGGCGGCTCCGCCCGACAACACCAAATCTCTCGGCGCGATCGTGATTGTGCCCCCCATCGCCGCGCTTGCCCTGCGTATTAGCAGCTCAATGACGCTCTCGCTATCGGAGAATCCATCGTTATCGTCGTTGTCACCATTGCTGTCGCCGTTGCTGTCGTTATCCACACCACCGCCATTTTGCCGTCGTGGGAACGACACATCTTGGGGCCGGTCCATTGTTGTCTGTCGGCTCCGTAGGCGGTGTTGGCCACCCCAGAAACAGGCGGTAAGCTAGGAGGACCATCCCAGGGATTCTTTCTGCCATGGGATGCGGCAAGGGCGCTTGATGGGAGGGGTGGGTGGCTTGACGGGGCAGAAAGTGGCCAGCGGCAGCACCATTATCTAACTCGTGGGGCTGTTTATTTGATACATTGCATGTACAAAGGGTACAACCTCCGGTGAAAAATGGCCAATGCTAAGACCTACCCAGGGGAGTTTGTCGTGCGTTGTCGTGGCCACAAATAGTGATTCTCTTGTTGGAAAGGCACCCTTGATAGAATGAGTTTGGCTTCATCGGAGAGGTGAAGAAGAGGGAATTCGTTAAATTGACGACGTTGTAATTTGTGATTGACGCGGATCTTCCAAAACTCACTCGTGACCCGAGGTGAATTATTCTTTAGGAACACTCATTTTAAGCGTACATAGGTATGGGTAGTACCCCCTACCTCTCTGCCTCGTTCATTTGTGATTTGTCCTGTTGTGGATCCCGGATATTCCAGGATTGGACTGGGACAGCGGTTCTGTTTTGTTCCATCGCAATCCGCGTTCTCTCAGGAATTTTCCTCAAGTGTCTCATCCGTTCACGCAAAACAGGGACACTTGCTGTTATCTCTAGAGTATTTTCTAATCATTCCTCTTCTTCATCAATGTTTTCTTTGCCATACGCTTAGATTGGCCCTACTTTTTACAAGCAATTACGTGGTGACCTAAAGAATATGGGCTTTGAAATTAACCCATACGACCCTTGCGTAGCTAACAAGATGATCAACGGATCGCAAATGACCGTGACGTGGCATGTAGATGACCTTAAAATCTCACATAAGGAGAGTGATGAGGTTACGAAGTTCATTCGTGAACTAGGACAGCTTTATGACAATGACCTGACCGTTTGCCGCGGCAAAGCACATTCGTACCTAGGTATGCATTTTGACCACAGTACATCAGGTACCGTGAAGATATCTATGATACCGTACTTGAAGCAAATAATAGATGACTTCCCTGAACCGGTAACCAGTACCGCGCCGACCCCTGCAGGTGACCATTTGTGCACGGTACGGCCGGATGATGAACGTATATTACTACCAGAAGAGCAAGCACAGGCATTCCATCGTACAACGGCTCAGCTTCTTTTTCTTAGCCAGCAAGAGCGTCCTGACATGCAGACACTCGTTTCTTTTCTTACAAAGCGTGCGAGAAGCCCTGATGAAGAAGACTGGAAGAAGCTGAAAAGAGGCATTATGTACTTGAAGGGCACGATGCACACGAAATTGAATATTACTATAGATAGTCTATCCACAATAACGTGGTACGTAGACGCCTCGTACGGCGTACATTACGACTATAAAGGTCACACAGGTATGATGATGACCCTTGTTGTGGGAGCAGCCATGAGTATGTCTAAAGCACAGAAGCTTAACACAGGAAGATCAACGGAATCAGAGTTAGTAGGTGTGTATGATGCCCTGCCAGATATATTATGGGGCAAATATTTTCTCAAAGCTCAGGGTCATAAAATTGACCACAATAGACTCCTCCAGGATAACAAGTTGACTATTCTTCTTGCGACAAACGGTATGATGTCCAGCTCAAAGAAAACGAAGCACATTAGACATAGATTTTTTTAATTAGAGACAGGGTTGAGTTGGGGGATGTAGAAATTAGATACGAGCCAACAGTTAGCATGCGGTGTGATATTCTCACCAAACCCAAGCAGGGTTAAAGTTTTAGGAAATTCAGGGGACATTTAATGAACGTTCCCCAAGATTATGATGATGACGCGGAAAGCCTACGTACGCATCCCCTCCTACTGCCAAAAAAGGAGGAAACAGAAGAAATGTGAACAGAAGACAAAAATGTCTTGAAAAAGACGATCAACAATATTTCGTTCTCACCAAGTGTCAAGTTCACTGAACAATTTCAGCGCACACTACTTAGACCAGAGGTTACAAGACTACGGAAGCAAGGGACAAGACAGAAGCCAATGCCACAGCGAGTGACTGACCAAGTTGCAACACCGCTGAAGAATTGTAGGAGTGTGTTGGGAGACCATGAAAATACGTCTCCTCAGTACCTACGGTACCTTAAGTACTTAGAGATGAAGAGACGAGGACAGACAAAAATACCAAGTAAGTAAGCTTGGGTATGTAGAGATGTCCTACATACGTACCATGCATAGGACCAGTTCGATGGCTAGAGATAGCTCGAGCGTAGGAACGATGAATTGGTTAGAGTGGGCCGTTATTTAGTATCGGCGCACTTAATTCCAATAATTTACTTTATACTAGGAATTTGAGTTATCGTTGGAGCTACGCGCGGAGTTATAGGTAGGCAAGATTGATTTTCAACAGCAAGTGTAACCAGGGGTGGGAACGGGGAAGGGCGGGCGCCCGCCCCCCTTTTTTCATTTTCCAGAAAAGGGCAGGGCGGGCGGGCAAGTGATTCTAGAAACCCACAAAGCGGGCAGGGCGGGCGGGCAAGTGAATATAGAAGCCTACAAAGCGGGCAGGGCGGGCGGGCAAGCAATCGCCCGAAAACAGGGCGGGCGCCCTGGATCATAGGGCATGCCCTGTATTTTTGGAAAATAATACTAAAACAGATCTTAGCTTAAACTAAATGGTGCCCTGGGTGGCGGCCATTACCACATCCATGCCGCCAGCAGCAGCCACCGCATCCATGGCAGCCTGTAGCGTGCTTGTAGGTGCGGCTACAGGTGCGGCCGCCTTGGAAGCTACCTTGACGGCGTGACGCTCAGCTGCGGATTCATTGCGGATCTTCAGGTACTTAGCCTTAATTTGCATCGGTTCGGTTGCTTTGCGCTTCTCCCCAGCGCTGCAAACAATACCCTTGGTGAGGTTTTCTGAGCTGATTCTGTGACGCTTGGCTCGGAATGTGCGTTTGGCGTCGCTAAAGACAGTCTCGCATTGCGCCTCCGAACACTTCGCCTGCGCGTTCTCCTTGAACGAATGGAAGCGCTGCCTGTACTTCTTCTGCATCACAATGTTTGCACAGAATACCATGAAGTCGAACTGGGTCGGCTAGACCTTGCCTTTGACATTTTTGCAGCGCGGCCGCTTTTCGAATCGAATCCCCTGTCGCGGTTCCAGATGGCGGTCTCGCTTAACCATTCGACCTGGGCGGCGGTGGCGACCAGCACGTTGCCGGAGACGCAGAGAAGCGAGTCAGAGACGCCCGTCGCCTCCTCCACCACCGCCACCGCCGCCTGCTCCTCTTCTGACAGCCCCTCCACCGATGCCGCCCCCAGCTCCTCTTCTATCACTACCTCCTCGATTGGGGTTGCCGCCTGGGCCATTTCTGTCAGCCCCTCCTCGATGCCGAGCATCGCCCGGGCGCGGGCAAGAGATGCGCCCATTGCCATATCCGCCTGGCTGTTCTCGAATTCGCTGAGGAAGCTGAGCTTGTCCTTGATCGTTGGGTTCAGCTTGAGCGCAACAAGCGCACATTTCGGAAAGCCCATCTGAATCAGCCGCTTGTATATCTGCGACTCAAGCACCTTCACGAATGCCACACATTCAGAGGTGAACGCCCCCCGCTCTCGCTCGATGTACCGGAGCTCCGTGGATCCATACTCTGGCTGCACTGGGACTAGGTAGATTGTATTGTCTTCAGCATCCAGGAAATCTGACAGGAACTTGTCGAGGTTCTTGATCAGGGGCACGTACATGTCCAAGCTGACGGAATTGACGCCTTCTGTCAGCTTTGTCACTTCGCAAGCCTTGGCAAGGAAAATGGAGACCTCCGAAGTGGCCATCCACTCGTGACCCGTGAGTCGCATCTCCTTCGTGCTCTTCTTTTTGCATTGAGTGTCACCGTTGTCGTCAAACACAACGACATTCATCTCACCAACATCGTCCAAGGTGCTCTCGATGTAAGTTTTGCCTTGGAGATTGCAAAGGGGGGTCTCGTGATGCGCGTCCCAGCGGGTTCCCGAACCTACTTTCGTCATGACCGCACTTTCCACGCCTGCTTCGACCTCGTAAGAGAGAGAGAGAGAATGAGAGAATATGAGAGGGGGTAAGAGCGAGTGGGGTTGAGAGAGAGTGGGAGAGTGAGAGAGTGAATGCAAAAAAGAGGGAGAGAGTAAGAGAGTAAGAGATTATGACAGTAAGATAGTAAGAGTGTGAGAGAGTGATAGAGGAAGAGAGGATGAGAGGTGGGCAGAGAGAGGGAAAGGAAGAGAGATAGGGACAGAGGGAGGGAGGGAGAGATTATGAGATGTTGAAAGCGAGAGTGAGAGATCTGTAGAGAAAGAGAGAGAGTGAGGGAGTGAGTGAGAAAAGTGTGATGGATTGATAGTGAGTGAGGGTTTGAAAGACGGAGGAGAAGGATGAAGTAGAGAAGATGGAGAAGAAGAAGAAGAAGGAAGAAGAGAGGGGGAAGTGTGGGAAGGAGAAGGAGGAAGAGGAGGACAAGGAGAACAAGGAGAAGGAGAGGGAGACAAAAACAAAGGAGGAAAGGGAGGGGAATCAAGATAAGGAGAAACATGAGCAGAAGCAGCCAAAGGAGGATGAGGAGAAGAGAGAGGAGAAACAGTAAACTGACAAGAAGGAGGAGAAAAAGGCAAAGGTGGAGAAGGGGAATAAGTGGAAGAAGGAAGCAAACAGGGAGAAGGAGGGAAAGGTGGAGAATATGGAGAAGGAAGTGAAAGCAAACATGAGGAGAGGGAGGGAGAGGGAGGGAGGGAGAGAGAGAGTGAGAGAGAAAGAAAGAGAGAGAGAGTTAGAGAATGAAAAAGTGAGAGAGTGATTGTGTGAGAGGGTGATAGAATATGAGAGAGGTGAGAGGAAGTGGGGGAGTACGGGTACGGGAGTGAGAGCATGATAGGGTGAGAAGGTGAGAGAGCGAGAGAGGAAGAGAGGAAGAGTGGGAGAGAAGGAGAGAGGAAGAGAGGGAGAGATTATGAGAAATTGAAAGTGAGTGTGAGAGGTTGGTAGATGAAGAGAGGGAGAGAGGGGGAGAGATAGAGAGTGAGGGTGAGTGAAGGTTTGAGAGAAGGAGGAGCAGGAGTAGAAGGAAGAGATTGCGGAGAAGGAGGAGAAGGAGGAGGAAGAAGAAGGAGAGAAAGAGAGGGAAAAAATAAGGAGAATGAAGAAAAGGAGCAGAAGGAGTAGAAGGGGTAGAAGGGAGATTGACAGATGGGGGGAGTGAGAGATGGAGAGAGGGAGAGGGGGGATAGTGAGAGAGTGGGAGAAGGAAAAAGTGATAGAGTGAGAGATTATGAGAGATTGGATGTTAGAGTGAAAGATTTGTATAGAGTTATAGAGAGTGAGGGTGAGTGAAGGTTTGAGAGAACGAGGAGCAGGATGAGCAGGAAGAGATTGAGGAGAAGGAGGAGAAGGAGGAAAAGAAGAAGAAGAAGATGAAGAAGAAGGAGGAAGAGAAGGAGGAGGAGGAGGAGGAGGAGGAGGAGGAGGAGGAGAAGGAAGAAGACGGAGAGAAGGAGCGTGAGGAGAAGGAAGAGATCAAAGAGACAGAGGAGATTGAGGAGAAGGAGGAGGAGAAGGAGGAGAAGGAAGAGGACGACGAGGAAGAAGAAGGAGAGAAAGAGAAGAAAGAGAATAAGGAGAACAAGGAAAAGGAGCAAAAGGAGTAGAAGGAGTACAAGGGGGAGAAGGGGGAGGAGGATAAGGAGGGGGGGTAGGAGGAGGAGTAGGAGGAGGGAAGGAGGGTAGAGAGGAGAATGAGAGAGTGAGAAAAAAGAGGAGAAGAAGAAGAAGAAGGAGAAGAAGGAGGAGGACGGGGGAAAGAGGAGGAGGATGGGAAGAGGAGGACGGTGGAAAGGAGAATGAGGGAGTTGGAGAGTGAGAAAAAATGAGAAGGGATTGACGGATTATGAGAGATTGGATGTTAGAGTGAGAGATTGGTAAAGAGTAGGACAAAGTGAGGGTGAGTATAGATTTGAGGGAAGGAGAAGCAGGAGGAGCAGGAAGAGATTGGGGAGAAGGAGGAGATTGAGGAGAAGGAGGAAAAGGAGAAGGAGAAGAAGAAGGAGAAAAAGAAGAAGAAGAAGAAGAAGGACGAGGAGGAGGAGGAAGAAGAAGGAGAGAAGGAGCGGGAGGAGAAGGAAGAGAGTGAAGAGACGGAGGAGATTGAGAAGAAGGAGGATAAGGATAAGGAGAAGGAGGAGGAGGAGGAGGAGGAAGAGGAGAAAGAAGAAGAAGGAGAGAAAGAGAAGAAAGAAAATAAGGAGAACGAAGAAAAGAAGCAGAAGGAGTCGAAGGAATAGAAGGGGGAGAAAGAAGCGGCGGAGGAAGAGAGGGAGGAGAAGGAGAAGGAGAAGGAGGAGGAGGAGAAGGAGGAGGAGGAGAAGGAGGAGGAGGAGAAGGAGGAGGAGAGGAGGAGGCTAGAAAGGAGGAGGAGGAGAAAGAGAAGGAGGAGAAGGAGGGAAGGAAGGGAGGAGAGGAGGGAGGAGGAGTAGGAAGAGAAGGAAGAGAAGAAAGATCGGGAGAAGGACAAGAAGGAGAAGAACAATGAGGAGGAAGAGAAGAAAGAGAAAGAGGAGATGGAGAATTAGCAGTATGAGTAGAAGGAGGGGGGAAGGTGGAGAAGGAGAAGAAAGAGGAGATAGGGAAAAACAGAGAAAAGGAGGAGAGAGAGGAGAAGATGGAGAAGGAGAAGAATGGAAATAAATAGATACGCTAGATGTTATTGTATACTAAAATTCTCTACGTTATGTTATGAGATCGGAGGCTCCGATACCTGACACGGTGTCTTATCACGAACACATTCCTAGAAGTGGGCTTATATAATATGAGCCGATAGCACCAAACCTGGTCAGAGTTAGGAGATCAAGGGTTGTATTTGTATCAAGGAGATTAAGGGTCAAGATGATCAAGGGTAAAGCGGAAGTAGGGTGTAGGGGGTGGAGGGGATACAAGGTCAAGGGGATGGAGGGTTTACTTAATTTATATATTACATATATTCTCCAATGATTAAATCCAGCATCAGTTTAATTGGTCCAAGATTTCTCTTTTTAGTGGAGTGTCGGGGGTTCATACCCCGTGCTGAACAGATTTATGCCGCGATATCAGAAGTTGTGTATGATGCCATGGAAGAAGAAAAAATGTCAAGTGTCATAGATGAGAGGAACCAATATATATTGCAATTAATTTGGGCCGAGCAATAAATATTGCATTATATGTGGGTTGAAGCAATAAATATTGCTCCTTTCCAATATATTGAAATACTTATTGCTGAGCAAGGAATTGCAATAATTGAAATACCAATTAATTGTTCCCCTGAGGTTCGTTGCTGCCATGGTGTAGATGAATCACCACGAACCATCAGCCCAAAAAAACGTCAAGGAGTGACTCACCAGTGGCTGAAGCACTGGTAATAATAGACATTTAGGGGGATCCGGGGAAGTGAGTTAAGTCAAAAATGGCATGGCTCAGTGGCGCAATAAACGGAATTGGATCGCGCTCCTGAGCGCTGGATTTGTTGCTGCCATGGTGTAGACAAATGAACACGAACAATCAGCGCAATAAAACGCCAAGGGGTCACTCACCAGTGGATCAATTATGAGTAATAAGTGATAATTAGGGGGATCCGGAGATGTGAGTTAAGTCGAAAATGGCATGCCTCAGTGGCGCAACAAATGGAATTGGATTGCGGTCCTGAGCGCTGGATGTGTTGCTGCCATTGTCTAGACGAGTGGACAGCAATTTATTGTACTGTACATAGCCTACAGTCGCTTTTAACAATTGTCTAAAGAAGGCTAAAATGAGTTTAAAAAACTTATTTTGAAAGGACTAACTGAATCTGCATCTGGGATTCAAAAAACATGCGTGCGTGCCAAAGATAGTGAATTTAACTAGTGTTCTTCTTCAATAAAGAATTCTTAAAGGAACAGAGGCCTGTTATGATGAGTGCTTTAAAAACATTTATTTTTGCCTGTTATGAGAATTGTTATGTTATTAAATTGTTTAAACTACGGTAGAAACACAGCGACAGGGCAGGGCGGGCGGGCAAGCGATTCCAGAAATCCAAAAATAGGGCAGGGCGGACGGGCAACCTATTCTAAAAATCCAAAAATAGGGCAGGGCGGGCGGGCAAGCGATTATAGAAACCCGGAAATAGGGCAGGGCGGGCGGGCAAGCGATTCTCAGTCCCAAAACGGGGCGAGCGCCCTGCCCTAACAGGGCGCGCCCTGCCCCGTTCCCACCCCTGATTGTAGTGCAGGGGTTAAGAGATGCACTCATGTTGGGGACTTAGGTGTCTTCAGGGTGTGGATCAACAAGGAAGGCATTGCGAACCTTAAGTCTATCCCACAACTAGAGAAAGATGGTTTCCGAGTGACAAGTGATACATGTGGAGAGTGGATCACCTATTCACCACGTGGTGACAAGCTTGTTTTCAAGAGGAAAAAAAAAGATAATCTCAAGAGCATGCCTTACATCAACGTAGGTGACGTAACATAGGCATTTACACATGCTAACATCAAGGCTAGTTCAAATGTTGAGGCCATTCAAAAGAAGAAGATTCATACAATTCATATGAAAATGAAAGAATTCTCCCTCAAGGAAGTCAAGGGAGCTATTGCAGCTCGCAAGGCCCAAATAATGCTAGCACATCCGCCTGAAACAAAATTCAAACAGTTAGTCAATTCAGATAGGGTTAAGAACCACCCCGTGATAGCACAAAACATTACCAATTCCAGGGTGATTTTTGGTCCAGACCTTCCAAGATTGTAAGGGCGGTCAACTAAAAAGAAGCCAACGAGAGTAGTCCCAGTGTACATGGGTATACCCAAGGGGATTTATGAGCGATATAAGTATATAGTTTTGACGGCAGATGTGATATTTGTGAACGGAATCGCATTTTTGGTCTCCTTATTTAGGGGAATTAGGTTGTATACATGTGAACACGTACCAAATCGAAAGGTAAACCAACTCGCTAAGTTGTTGCGTAGAATAGTTAATCTATATGCACAGGCGGGGGGGGGTTGCGTACGTACTATTATGATGGACATGGAATTCGAAAAAATTAAAGAACAAGAAGGAATAGAGTTAGTAGACGTAAGTACTACTGTAGCTCGTGAACACGTGGGAGAAATTGAACGCGATATTAGATACCTGAAAGAACGCTGCCGCTGTAGCATCAGTACATTTGCCATTGTAGGCATCAAGTACCTTGGGAAGCCGATCGTGATTCGCCTCGTATATGACGTCACTGTGCTAGTTAATGCCGTACCGGACCCTCTAGGTGTCTCTGAGCAATATTTGCCTCGTGAAATTGTCACGCAACTTAAATTTGATTTCAAGTGGGACTGCAGAATACAATTTGGTGCCTACGTACAGGGTACAGGCAAGTGACGATGCCATCGTAACTAATACAATGGAGCTACTGGTGAAAAAGTGAAATTTGTAGGTAAACAGAATTTAAAGGTAATATTGATTGGAAAAAAGGAGGTACTTCTCCCTAGAGAGACGTGATGGCATCGGCATTCAATATCGGCAGAGGATGTTGATTGAATGCGCGTGCCTACCGCAGCACGCACCGATTGTGTGAAGTCTTGCGAACAAGGAATGGGAGACAAAGGAACCCGACTCCACTGCCCTGCTGCCCTTCTTCTGGTAGGTTGCCGACTGATGTCGTCCGATCAGATAGAGGCAGAGGAGCGGACCACTAATTGCCACTGGTGCTAGTATTTCCGGCGCTCCATTGATCCCATAAAAAACGAAACAACGTTTCCGAAAGCAGCCATTCCTACACCAACAGTGCAATCCCAACATGAGCAACCTCGAAACGAACGCGAAAGACAACGTGGCCGACACGATCGAGGCGGACGAGGCAGAAGGCGAATCCATCGCGGTCCCCCACAAGTCCGGCAGAAAGTGGGCCTGGATCGGCGCTTCCGTTTTCGGGGTGGTGCTCGTCGGCGCCGTGGGCGCGGGCGTGGGCGCCCGCAACGACGCCGGAAACGGCGCCGGAACGGTGATGGTGAGCGGATTTCGCGAATGCCTTTTCCCCGTCGCCTCGTTTTTGACGCCTCACTTCGTTCGACCGACCCATGCGACGATTTCAGACGAGGGAGTTCGAAGTGGAGAGCCAGCGGGGCGACTACGAGCTCTACGCGAACGACGAAAACGCGGAGGGGCGCCTCCGCGAGCCCGTGTGCTGGATACGCGGGCCCGACAACCTCCCCGTCAAGGTTTTGTCCTTCAGCGCGTCGGAAATCGTGTTCGACGAGGGCCACGTCCAAGCCAAGAACGATGTCGTGTGCGGCGGCGGTCGCGGGGCGGCGCCGAGCCGTCGCCGCCTGGGTTGGTGGAGCGATAGGTTTGGCCGCAATAGCTGCAGTGAGTGTTCCTTCCCACCATTTTTTCCGCTTTGTGATTTCTCCGCCGCTGACTGAGACGGGCTTCCGACATTGTTCCCTCTCATTTCCGGATGATTACAGTCAGAATCAAGCGTGATTGCATCTTGTCTAGAGCAGAATCATTTGGGGAGGATACCCAGTCCAAACGTTTTTCAGTCGCGTGTTCGTCTGTCCATTATGATCTTACCGAGGTGTATGCGGAAGATTACGCGGTGTTTGACATCAAGGATCACGGTATCGTAATTTCACATGAGGAAACTTGGAAATGTGAACACAAAGGCTGGTATCATCCAATTGTAGCCGGCGAGCCTGAAGAGATGAGGTTTTACGATGGGGTTACAGGGACAATGACAATGGGAAAACTTGAGCATGAAACTTATTGTGCCAGAATTCCTGGAACAAACGGTTGCAAGACCCAACAGACGTGCGTTGACTTCGAATGTGCGTGAGTTATTTGGAGGCATTACCACTATGTAATGTCGTGAGAGAAAGAGGGAGCAGGGAATCAACTAGGGTCTGAAAGATACATGAGGCGATGATCGAGCCTTTGCCTGCGACGGCATTAAGCAAAAAACAAAATAAAAATAATGTTATCCCTGCTAGAACAAACGAATTGGTCTTATTAGTGGAATCTTAGGTACATTTGACGCAGTTTAAAATGGCTCGCCTGAGGTTATTTGTCTCTTTGACCCCGCGCATCCGGCCATATCGTGCCATAAAAAGCAGCCGAGTGCCTTCATCGGGCGAATTAAGGTCTGGTTCATGCTTGTCAGGGTACAGCGGAATCAATCGGGGATACGCCAGATCCATTAAATGGCAAGCCATTTATTTAGGAAGCATATTTCCTGCCAACACACGACATGTCAGCGGCGAGTAATGTATGCCCCTCTGCATGTATGTATGTCATGTCTGAGTGG
This sequence comes from Thalassiosira tumida, assembly GCA_037356255.1. Lineage (NCBI taxonomy): Eukaryota > Bacillariophyta > Thalassiosirophyceae > Thalassiosirales > Thalassiosiraceae > Thalassiosira > Thalassiosira tumida. The sequence goes on along the minus strand of JAZGVR010000068.1, from coordinate 6,000 downwards.
TGGTGCTGATCGGCATTCTTAGGGAGGAATCACTATCTTTCATTATCTTTAACATAGGAATTAATAGTATTTTAAGAGGTCTACGCATTCACAAATAACAAAGACCCGGGGGTGAAATAATAACGCGCAGATTCCTACTGGGCTAAACTTAAAATATGACTCACCAGATTAGAGAAATGGGGTGGGGTCATTTAATAATGGCCATTGCAACAGAAGTTATTACTATTGCCATGATATCAATACTATTTTATTTATGCTATTGGTATCTATGGCTTGTAAGGTCCACAAGGTCCAGGGAATGGTTTGTTTTTTATTCCTCTAATACTTGGATGTGAATTGCAAAACATCAATCTCCAGAGAGGATAGCGGCCTCCGGGCGACACCACCGCGTGCATGCGTGGTAGGAATCCCAAGTAGATATGGTTGTTGTGTGGATGGGGTGGTTGGAACTTATTTCTAAAGGCCAAGAGGTCCCTCCCATAATGGTTATTCCACTCTTTCCTGCGTCACTTTCACCTTCTTACACTGATTGCCATACGGCTCATTTGCACAATCCCACGGTGTGTCTGGTTGTCCAGAACTATATGTTTTCCTTTCTATGTTTGACATTCTCTCTTATCTTTCTCTTTCGTCTATAATTATTTATTTTACATCCATTTTTTTATTTACCTCCATTTCAGCAAGTCTAAGTATTTACCTCCATATTATGTATAGAAGGGAGATGAATAATTTGCCGCCGAACCATGTTTAAATTATTGTATCTAGGGTATGTTTCCAAATCATCTGTTTGAGTTCATTTTTGGAAATATCACATTGAATAACATCGTACAGAAATTTGAAACCACCCATAACTCCAAAAAATGACCGAGTAAGAGCCATAAGAAGGTCATGAGTTATAACGCTAGCGACAACGTTTTGCCACGTGGAAGAGGATTTGGACGAGGAAGCACCCCGGCAAAGTGGCAAGGTTCACATGTGCCAGGTTGTTGTGCCAGCTGGGTATAGGTGGCCAATTGCCAAATATGATCAATATTATTGCATTTTTGGATTCCTCTTGAGCTCCCTGATAATATTGGGACCCAACATGTCAAGAAAATCATAATATTGACTGAGATATAAATGTTCAAACTCTTTTCAGCAACTATCTAGTAAAGTGGCAAAACCGGGTGGCGAATTTAATTCAGCTGGCAAAAACATTCAGCTCCCTTCTACTTCCTTTTTTCCAATCAATGTTACCTTTAAATGCTGTTTACCTACAAATTTCACTTTTTCACCAGTTTACCTCTATTTCATACTTACCCTCCCATTAACGGTGGTTACACTTTACCTGAGAAAACAGTTTACCTCTATTAACGCTTTGACAGACTTTACCACCAAATTGATTTTACCTTCATTATCTTTGTATTTCCCCTCCTTGCAGTAGTCATATGACACCATGCACATTCAGACAGTCAAGTCCCTGACGGGTTGGCAAGATGAGACATCTGAATGGAATTCAAATCCCATTATAAATCACAATGGTGTATTGTTGACGATATGTCACACCATTGGGAAAGACACTGTGACTCCAACAGGTCTTCATCATAGCTTGAATAAACGCGTTATAAATCTTTGCGAAGCGCTCCTCGAAGACCTTGATATTTTGCTTATCATTGGATACTAACTTTTCATTTTTCATTTTCATTTTCATGTTGGTAGGTTTGTTGTGGTGGCAGCTGTCCCTTGCAGCAACTTCTCTTGCTGTATTCTACGCCTTGCCTGGAAACATATTCATTGCCCTAATCTTTTCTAACTTTCCTCTTGACCAATTTGCTTTTACGTGTGCAACCTTGTCTTTTACCACTTTTGTTGCATCTCTCAGTTTTTCCAATAGACTAACGTTTAGGTTGCCCGTTGCGGACCTCCATTTAGGTAGTAGCAAATGTTTCTCTTTGATCGGCGGATTAAGTAGCTCCTTGTTATCTTCAAACCAACCTATTGTTGGGCATTTGATGGTAATTGTGGTGTCTTTGGCAGCACCCATAATGTTTCCCAAGAAGGATGAGTAAGTTAGCGTGCTTTCCTTATTCAGCTCAGTCAACCTTTCATCGAAACATTTCTTTGTACTAACATCTTTCATGATTTTTTCCCAATCAATTTGGCTTTTGGCAACTTTATTGCCTCTATCGTGCTTAATTGGGGAGATGACGAACTGAATGCTTACCGCAACGTGGTCGCTCGGAATGCCACATTCACATAGAGAGCAGTTAGGAACTCTTTTAACAGCTTTGGTGTTATTGCATTCTACTCTTCGGGTAATTACTTTTGAGAATCCTCTACATATGTGAGGTATAGTACAAATGGTAAATAGTTTTTTCTCGCCATTTTCTATTTTAGCTAGCGCCACCTAGCAAATGACAAGGAAGCTAGAACCATGGCATCCCCCTCCGTCCCGATCAAATACACTGGTGCCCTTCAATAGGGAGTCAGGGAGGATATATCCATTTTGATCCCCAGGGCATGAGAAACTTTTAGCGTGAAGGCAATGTCGCTATCGCCATGGTTGGGGTGTGTTTTGTGACGGATTTTCCCTTGTTGTTTACGCGGTGAGCGCAGAGAAACATAGGTCGGAGGATATTGTAGGTATGGAGCGTGGCGCCTGGTGGGTGGTTACGTGACGAAAGAAAAACGAGTTTAGTACCAAGCCTACCTAGTGTACCAAAACTTCTGACTGGTTTGGGGACCACTAGGGGTACTCAGGGTTTCCATCCGGACGAGGGTTTCCCGGATTCTGTGCCCTTGTCTTCGCGAAATCATCTCTAAACTTTCTCTAAATTAGCGTCAAATAGACTTAACGATAATTAGTCATTATGATATCTCAATAAATACCCACAGATACCATCTTTACCATAGAAAACATCGCTATTTTTGAAACGTCGGGGTTTCGCTGGAAAGTGTGTGAAAGTGTCGGTGCCAAAAAATAGAAAACGTCTGTCTGTCTCACCGATGTTTTCTACATACCTTTTTACGAAATACCGCGCCCTCGTCACGCATTTGACATACAAAAATGTCGACAAACGAGAAACCAAGTCGCTCTGACGCAAGAAACATTGATCAGAGTATCGAACTTCGGTTCATTCATACCAAGAATTCGGCAGTTGCATGGTAGCTTTATTCCAGATTAAAAAAAGAAGAACATAGTAGATGTTTAGTATATATACTTAATATGTTTGAATGTGACTTTAACCAGCCCACTTAGGACTTGGAGCTCCCTGATGGAAGATGCAGTGATGGAAGATGCAGTCAGCACAGGTGAGGACGTGGATGGGGAAGAGAGATTGGAGGATGGAGCCGACGAGGGGGAGCATGGATTAGTAGAGGGGGACGAGCATGGATCTGTTGAGGGAGAGGACAAGCAAGAGAGAATCCCCAGAGAGTGGAGAAAAGAGCGCTGTGCTCTTGCCCAACAGCTACATGATCCTGCGACACAAGACGAGCGCATTACATGGGACAGCGATGTTGTTGCTCCGGGGGATAGATACGAGGACCTTGAGGACCACCGTGATTTTTACGCAACTCTTGGGTGCTCTAAAACCTCCAGTGATGAGGACATTTACCGCGAGTTCAAAAGACTTCGCAAATCTTTTCACAAGGTGGCGAAGAAATGCCACCCAGATAAGACGAAGGATGCTGAGCTGATTGCGAAGTATGAACGTCATTTCTCGAAGTTTGGCCGTGTTGAGAAAGCTTACACAGTATTGGGAGAAGTAAATGAAAGTGGATGCTTTGCTCTGCGTGTCGAATACGACAAGGATGGGGAGCGGCTTCGTGATAAGATGGAAGAGGTATTTATTTATTTATTTATTTGTTTATTTTCACTCATATAGTGTTTCTAACATCATCTTGCATCATTCATACTCAACTTTCTAAGGCTGTTTGTGACGTGTACAACGTTGATTTATCTCGAAGGGCGAAAGATATCAAACAGATGTTGAAGCGGGATAATATCTATAAGACGAGATCTGAAAACATCGTTCTTCACACTAAAATGCCTATACTGACCAGGCTATCTAAGAAGTGGGCAAAGACTGGCCAGCAATCCAACCGTGTTTGCCTTCTCATGTGCAATGCTTTCACAGCTGGCTACAACAATGCCGAGATTGCCTTGGAGATTCGGCGATTCTCATTTCGGTCGGAGCATTTATCTGAAGATAAGAGGCACAAGGTGAGATGTGTTTGACAAATTAATGTCATATTTTTCATAGTAAACTTACTTTTCATTCTATAACTTTGCATGTTAAGGACCTCCGATACAAAGCTATCATGGCGAGATTACAAAAGATCAGAAAGGATTGGGGTGAGGGAAAGTTCGAGCACATCCTGAAGCTTGAGGGGAAGGAGAAGAAGAAGGTGTTGCGATACAAGTCTGTGAATGTGTGCGCTCGTGGACGAAAGCGGATTGACTCGACAACGCGAACTGAGAAGACGCTGATAGAATGGCTAGAAGAACGCTGGAAACTGGAGCAGCGTGTCTCGCGTACATCAATTTTTAGGAAAGTATTGGATATCGACCCAAAGTTCTGTGGTGGGGTTAAGGAGGACGGTTATTTGGGGCGGATGAAGAAGTGGTTCTACTATGGTTTTGTGAAACGTTTTGATCTTTCTAATCGCAAAATTTCTGGTGCTGGTCAGAAGCTTCCTACTAATTGGGAGAAGGCGTTGGTGGATATGAGGGGGAAGGTGCGAGCAAGACAGAAGCCAGAGACGAGACTAGACGGTAGCACGCGTATTGCCGGTGTGAGGGATGCGCATTTTTGTAACACAGATCACNTGAGGGATGCGCATTTTTGTAACACAGATCACGTGCCATTGTGGTATGAATCAGTTGTCACCTATTCGTGGGGAAAGAAATCAGGAGGTAGACGGCATATACGAACTGGCGGCAAGGAGAAGGATAGATTTACCGCACAGCTGAGCATAGGAAAGGACGGGAGGAAGTTAATTCCTTTCCTCATTTTTAGGGGTGAGTTTTTGTTTATCTTCATCTCAAGCTCTTCATTTTCATGTCTAACATTGTTGATTAGCTTTTAAGGTGCTCCCGCTAGACCTTTAAAAAAAAACGAGGCCAAAATGTGGAAACAAAGCTTCAATCACATACGAGATCATGATGCGGAAGCCAGACGTCAACGGCAATCCTTATCCTACGCGTGAGGAGTGCTACATAATCGTCAGTAAAACTGCCAATTCAAATGAGCATCTCACCAATCTTATTCTGAAGAAGGTTATATTGCCCGGGATGGGGATGGAAAAGGATGGAACATCGGAACAGCAAATAGGTCTGCTGTGGGATGAGTTCCGGGGTCATTCGTCAAAAGTGGTCAAAGAGTTTTGCACATCTTTGCCTTTTTTAACACCTGACATTATCCCTGGTGGTCTAACACCTGTTGCCCAACCTCTTGACAAGGTGATCAACAAGGTCTTCAAGGCGTACTTCCGGGACCTTTACGACCAATACATCCTGACCGCTCCGATTGGCAAATCAGGGAATCCAACACCTCCATCAAGACAGCTCTTATCTACATGGGTTGTGGAAGCATGGGAGAAGATCCCAGAGGAATTGGTAAACAAGTCTTGGACCGCGTGCGGATACCCACAAGAAAAGGATGTAACAGCAAACAATACAAATGCAATGGTGGTTTTGGTTGGAGAAAGGCATTAGTGCATTGGCGGAGGGGCTATGTGGACCAGAGATACAAACAAACTTTGATGATGTGAAGTGTGAACCAGAGGAACACTTTCCCAGGGATGATGAGTGCAGCAGCGACAATGAGTGTAGTGATGACAATGGAAGAAAAGACGATAGCATGGAGGAGGTTTATGTGGAGCCAGCTCCAATGATAAAAGCGAAGGCAAGGGATGATTGAAATATGTGTGCCGCTGTCAACCACTGTGGGATGAAAACAGCGACGCTTGATGGAGTGCATAAGTGCTTAAATTACGGAAAGGGAATGCATGGTTTTT